>JBBBDQ010001460.1:4157500-4330000 GCA_037127315.1 Ascarosepion bandense | reverse complement strand
GAGAAAACCAAAAACAGCGCTATGTTTGCCAGTATACTTCTCAAAGAGTTTAATGGTGAATATAGTAACAAGTTGGTACAAAGAATGTGCAACATCATTGTACTATACTTATCTGCCCTTGGCATTTTGTTAGTGTAATTACTTCCCTTACTTGCATTCGCCAGTTGACGAATTGCTTAGTCAGGAAATGTTTTGTTGATTAAATCCTTGTTAAGGAAAACCAGTCTTGTCAACTCATTTCAATCATTGTTCATGGAATCCTTCAAGGAGTATAATATTGCTGACAAATATTAATTTTAGAAATGTAATTTATGTTTGTTTATGTATTATGGTGCAATGGATATTGTTGGATATCAAAAGAAGTACAATGCCTATCAGCTTGGAATGAGAAATTCTAGATCCAAGTTTGAATTCCAATTTTATTTATTGCACCTACTTATGCAGAGATACCATTGGGAAAGGTATGAATCTATTTCTTCTTCTTGTTTGGCAACCAGTCTACCAAAGAAATACATGGCAACCTACTGCAGAAAAATTTTCTGCCTAGTCAGTCAAAAAAATGATCGCCCATATATGCATCCTATATGAAAGAGTTAAGAGTAATTTAGGTGAGAAAGTTGTGGAGAGACATGAACAATTAAGCATGAATCTCATATAGAACTTAACTGACCTTAATATATGTTTTATTTTCATTTTTTTATTATCTAAAAAAGGTTAAAACATTATTTTTATAGTTTTTGCATTTAATCAAAATTCAAATTTTATTAGCAGAAACATTATCAACAATTATTTAACTGGGGTAAAAAGGGCTTTGAATTTGTTACAAATGCCTCATATTTATTTCTGATATGTGCTATCTTTTCATCAGTGAAAATAGGTATCCTGAGCAACCTGAAAGTAGAAAAAAATTCTTATAAAAGTAAGCACAAGTCAAAATTATTATTAATAATTATAATAATAATAATAATAAATCCATCAGTGATTACGTAGCTGAAGCCAAAGCATAAAACCTACTCATTAAAAATGCGTTTTCTTTTCCTTCACCCCATTGATAATGTAGATTTGTGCAGCTTTTTCATCATTTAAGAGTTAATAAGAATTTTTGTCACCTGGAAAAAATTGTTTTATACTCTACTGCATTTGACTCATTTGAATGGCACATTGGGAGAGAAAAGATTGTAGGCATGGATCCAGACCAGTGTCTTTTTTGCAATATTTTGATGATCTTATATTGCAAATATGATAAAGCAAACAATATCAGTATATAACATCCAAATTTTTTCTTAATATTATCTAATAAAATGCAAGAGGTGTTTTATATAGCCTATAGATTGTATCTGCTATAAGATATAGTATTTTACAGAAAGACAATGTTTGACTCCTCACACACACAATTTCAGTTGATTCTGTGAGAATTCTCTTTCAAATAGTTTTCTTGTATATATTTTTATTCAGCTGTGGGTGTAAGCTATGTTACAATCTTTCAAAGTTTGTTTTTCTCTCACTAAGCAAAGCTTCTGGATCCCTCCCATTTCAGAAAAGACCAGTACCACATGTGTGTACAAAGACTGGAATGCACAGCTGGGGAACATGTGCACCATTGTTTCCAATACAGGAATTTTTCTTCTGTTTCTTAAATTTACAATTGCGAAAAAATGAGGAAGATTCCCTGAGTGAATAGAAATCTTTCAAGACACAACCTTCTCGATTTCACCAGAAATTGGCCAATTAGATATCACTAAACAGAAACAACTTTGCTCCTGCCACCCAGAGAACATAGGAGATTGCTTTTCAGGTAGCATTGACAATCACGTTATTACCAGTCTTTTAGAGACTGGTGCTATACAATAATTTCTTGAAAGATATTTATTAAGTTTAAAATAATGTGGCATAAAGCAAAAATTGAAGAAAATGAAGATTTAAGAAGATTTGGTGTAAGCAAGTATTAAAGAAATGAGCTACCTGCCTTAAAAATAAACATAAAAAGACCTACATTTAAATGTCTATTGAAAATACTTGAATCAATTTATTTACTATTATTTATTTTACTATTATTTATCTACCAGTTTAATGGTGCTATTATAGAAATTAAATCCTATATATACTTTTAACCAATAAAATCACATCAGGATGTTTGTTTGAAAAACAATCATTCAATCATTTAAGTGCCATATATAATATATATTTGGGCAATCATGTCTATTTCAATCCATGACTGATTAGGCAGAAGATTTCCCCACAGTAGGTTGCCATTTTTTCTGTGTTAGATTGGTTGCCAACCCAAACTGTCCTGCTATTTAACACATATCTGGAGAGAGAAGGTATGGATTAATACCATTCCAAAAGGTATTTGCTCATTTTTTTTTTTTTTTATAAGCGTTTCACCCCGAGCAAGGCATGTCACTGCCACTACTGTGCAGGGGGCTACGTAGAGTGGAGAAAGGCTGATTAAATATAGGAAATAACAGAGGGTGGGTGATAGGCGGGTGAGGATACCGAGAATGAGGGTTGGGTAGATGAGAGTGTTGTGAGAATAGTTGGGAGTTAGTGCGATAGGAGGTGTCTATTGACCCTACATTTAAACACCTGGAGATTGTAACTGTCGGGAAAGCAGAGTTGTGGAAGGGAGTTCCACAGGCGGGAAGCGCGAGAAAAGAAGCTGTTGGAGTAGAATTTACGGTTACATCTTATTTGTTTAACTGTAAAAGGGTAGGACCTAGTTGCTAATCTAGTATCTCGTGTAAATTCGTGCTTAGGCGGCACCAGTGATCTAAGCTCATTGGAACAGAAGCCATGAAAGTACTTGTAGAAGAGGCACAGGGAAGCTACATCACGCCGGTGTGAGAGCGGCTGCAGCCGGTCTGCCAAGTCAGTATCAACCACGTTACAGATCCTCCTTTGTATTTTGTCAAGAAGCCCAAGGAGAGCAGCAGGGGCACCCGACCAGATATGGCAGCAATATTCAATACACGGGCGGATGGTAGATTTGTATATGTGCAGAAATTTGAACTCGGCTCTCTGATTTCTCTTTCTGAGCTGATATCCATTGCACCACAACACACATGCAAACAATCATTACAAGGGCAAATAATACCAAAATATTTGCAAGTGTTTTGTAGACTTACAGCACGTTGTTTTTGGACCATTTAGAAAATAAAAGTAATAAAATAAAAGTAATAAAATAACAACAACCACTCATACAATAAAAGTAATAAAATAACAACAACCACTCATACAATAAAAGTAATAAAATAACAACAACCACTCATACAATAAAAGTAATAAAATAACAACAACCACTCATACAAATTCAAGAAAAAAAGTTTCACAAGCTAGAATGAAATTATTTTCTAATCAATGAAAACTTTCTATTAAAAAAGTTCACACCTTCATGTGAAATTAGATTTTGAATTCTTTTGAAAAATAGAAGCATACTTCTCAGTTCTAAAAACAATTACAGAGGCCAGTTTGATCTACACATGTTTACAGACAGATGCACACACATGCACGCAATGGAAAAGAGACAGCCAGCAGGTCATGTCTACGTATATAATAGAAAGGATTAACCAGTAACCTGCCTATTAAGACTTTGTCTCCGAACTCACAAACACATTAGGCTGACTATCATAAAGTATTTTCTGGCCACACATCTATACTGTAATAAGAACACTTAATTACTTTATGAAACAAACTTCAACCTCAAGAAAATTTGAACATTTTACTGTTATAGTATATTTCTAAAAAGAATATATAAATGTTATTTCAACTGACATTCTGCTTCTACTTTGCATTCAGTGAATAACTTTTTATGTTTCATTTAAAAGATGTGTTGTTGTTAAATGTTTAGAATCCCAACAGTCAGATAGCAACTAAAACCTAAGCAGTCCAGATCCCAACACCATAAAAAATTGATGACACATTTTAATAATTTTCCAATTACCATATTTACCAGCCCATTGGATGCACTCATGCACTGGCCATACCCAGATTTTGGCAGGGAATATTTAGAGAAAAAATGCACACATTACAACCAAAAATTTATGTGACCTTCTCACTAACCATGAAGAAACACCTACAACATTAGCACAAATTGTACTACTGATACTTATTTTTAATAGAAGTGAGGTAAGATTTAATTTCCAAAACATTTTTGGGAAAAGAAGAATTTTATTACATTTCATCATGCATTTACTGAATTTTTTTAAAGTTGTTTTTCAGGGAACAACATCTGCACATAGAGTAAATTCATAATATCTACAAATAAATCTAGTGGTATCAATGAACGATGGTACATATGGTAATAGGCAAAAAAACATAAATAAGGTATTGGTAGTAAAGGAAAGCCCCATACCATACATGCAGGGAAAGCAAATTCCAATATCTATATATCAACAAAAACACACACAAAGAAAATAGCAACATACCAGTCAAAGTAAATATTTCTGCAAAATCTGGTATTTCTATAAAACAAGCAGCAGAATATTGTGTAATTCCTTAAATTTCTTAATTTCTTTTTCCTTCTAGTTTCAGAACTAAACTCTATGCATGCACTGATTCCTGGAGAACCCCAACTTTTTGATGGTCTCCATGCCCCTCTCATAAATGATACCGCTGTACTGGATGCAAGGTAATTTTTTGGTTTAATTTTTCATGAAACAATTGCGTCCAATAAACCCAACAAATATGGTATATGATATTAAAATCTCAAATATGTGTTTGACATAAAGATATTTTACCTAAAAATATCTTGATGACCAACAAATGTTTCACCTGTGTATCAATTTATATATATATATATATATATTAATCTGACTATGAATAGAATGTCATATAAATTGATACACAGGTAAAACATTTGTTGGCCATCAAAATATTTTTGGGTATAATATCTTCATGTCAAACACATATTTGAGATTTGTATACACTGCTTATATATAACATGTTAAAATTTCCTTTCTCTGATTTCATGTGCCTATGGCTTAAAGGGTAGCAACTCTAACTGACACCAAATCAGTCGAGTTTCGATCCCGGCTAGAAGCAAGTGGATGCATCTAGCTACACAGATGGGCTGTGATACAGCGAAAAAGGTTTGTATGTGGATGACTAATATATATATATATATATATATATATATATAGATAGATTGATAATAGTAATATTTTACTTTAATTAAAACAGGATGTGCTTGTGGTGCAGTGGATATCAGCTCAGAACAGAAACTGGGGAGCTGAGTTCGAATTCCATTTGAATTCTTTGCATTCACATACGCACAAATATCCTTGGAAAAATTATTAATCCATCTCTTCCTTCTAGTTATGGGTTAAATAACAGGACAGATTGGGTTCTATAGCCTTGGTGGGCAACCAATCTACTGCAGAAAATAATGGCAACCTACTGCAGGATAATCTTCTGCCCAGTCAATTATGTCTTTTTCGAGACATGATCGCCCAAGCATGTGTCACGTATGGCACTTAACTGACCGAATTAAAACTTAATTTATTGTAACACAAGAGATGTTTTGTTTTGGTACTACTTGTTAGTACCTCATCAGGCAGTCTGATGAGGTACTATGCTTATCTGCCACTTTTGTGGTGGCTGGGTATCATCATCATCATCATCATCATCTCTCAGTTGAATTTCTGTTCTTGGACAGAGATGCAATTGAGAAAAATTATACTGAGAGGTGCTCGGTCCTGGGGAACAGTATCTTGAGGACATGCCACCCTATTGCATTGATTTGAATGCCTTGATTGACAACCAGTCTACTACAAAAAGTAATGGCAAGCTACTGCAGGAAAATCTTCTGCATAGTCAGTCATAGATTAAAAGAGACATAACCAGTTCTATAACTTTGATTGACAACCAGTCTACTACAAAAAGTAATGGCAAGCTACTGCAGGAAAATCTGCATAGTCAGTCATAGATTAAAAGAGACATAACCAGTTCTATAGCCTTTATTGACAACCAGTCTACTACAAAAAGTAATGGCAAGCTACTGCAGGAAAATCGTCTGTATAGTCAGTCATAGATTAAAAAAGACATAACCAGTTCTATAGCCTTGATTGACAACCAGTCTACTACAAAAAGTAATGGCAAGCTACTGCAGAAAAATCTTCTGCCCAGTCAGTCACTTATCGAAAGGAACATGATCGCCCAAATGTGTATCATGTATTGCACTTAACTGACTGACTCTTGGAATATTAAATTATACTAAAAGAAAAATTAAGAACAGCTAACAATATATCTTCTATTTTGTCTCCTAGCTACAAATAACAATAATAAATGAAACTCCCTTTTAATTTATAATTATATTAAAGCATCACTTACTTTAAAATATGATTTCTCTACAAACCTAATCATAATTTGAGTTCTTTTTACCCAATATTTCTTGTATAAATGACATTTCTATTGTGTCACCAAAAGAATCCATCAGACCTAGACCAGTCATTTGGCCATCTATATATGTCAGTTCCAATCTGGTTGAAATAAATGTTAAAAATCTCCTCGTCTGCCAAAAAGAATTTATAAACAAATCCTACAGATGCATGCTGGGATTTCTTCTTAGTCAATAAACATCTTACCCTTATAGTGTTTCTTCTTGAAGTCAGTCAGTTAAGTGCCATACATGATACACGCTTTAGACGATCATGTCTTGAAAGAGACATGACTGAAGATTATCCCGCAGTAAGTTGCCATTGCTTTCTGTGATAGACTGGTTGCTAGCCAAGGCTATAGAACCTAATCTGTCCTATTATTTAACTCATAATTGGAGGGAAGAGATGGATTAATACCTTTCGCAAGGGTATTAGTGTGTAACTGAATGCCAGAAATTCAACTGGAATTCAAACTAGGCTCCTCAATTTGGCATTCCGAGTCAATATCCACTGCACCACAATGCACATCCTGCACACAACGTACATCCTGCAAAGATGTATGCCTCCCCAGCAGAGATTTGAACCCTGGTCTCCTGCATGACAGGCGAGGATACTTACCACTATACTAACAAGGACCAGATGGCTATAATCACTTGACTGTATCCCTTTTGAATATGAACACTGTTTCTATTTGTGAACATTTTACTTTGCCTTATAGTTCTTTTTCTTTGTATTTAATTGTTCATTTCTTGCATTGTTTTGCTCCGTTCTTGTTTTTATTATTGTTATTACGTGTTTTTCACTTGCCCTTAAAAATTCTGACCTATTCAACAATAGATGCTATTTCTGATTTTATAAGGCAAGTCAATGTTTACACAATAAAACGGTACTGCTAGTCATGATGAATGGATGTCACTTCGAAGAGGCACCATGCAATGAGTCTATTAAACTTAAACTCAACTTCAATTGGAACTCATATATAGGAGCCATCACTAAAGTTGCAGGTAAAATAGTCAGCTCCTAGTACTGCTCTAGTAAGTACCTAACTGCACGTGCTATCCTTTACCTTAGCAAGAAACCAGCTCAGGCCAAGAATGAAGTACTGTTTTTATATTTGGGCAAGACTGCACTTTCCAGCCTTGAAATAGTACAAAATTGTCTCTGAGTCTGTAGGAGTCTCAGTGATGCTTGATAAATTGGCCTTGTGCCAAACAAGTCCAAAGTCCTCACAATTTGAACATCAGAAGGTTGAAGGTTGGATGTTGAAATGTGGAAGGATAAAATATTTTGTTTGTACATTAAAGATTTATTAACAGAATGACAAAATCGTAAGAAGAAAAATATAAGTGAAATTTTGTTAATTGAACACAATAACATTTGTGAGAAGAAAAATGTTCATTGAGAAAATGCATGTAGTTTTGTAGTTCAAATTGTTCAAAGAGAAATGAAAGTATTTAAACTGTCCCAAAGAAATTAAGAGTTCATGGTTTGATAGTAGCAGAATGTAATGTCTTATGTTCCTTCCTCTTTTTGGTAGGTTGGCGACAGATTGTTAGAGAAGGTTAAGCAGATAAGGATATTGTACTTAGCGCATCTTGTTGTCGTTGTCATTGTTGTTGTTGTTGTTGCTCTCTTTGGCAGCATGGAGTGAAAATGAAGAAAAGGAAATTTGGAGGAAAGGTCGATTGTGTGATATGCCCTTACATCCAGGTGGTGTGGAGTGGAAATGAAGAAAAAAATTGAAAGAAGAGGACGATGAGTCAGTTTGAAGTTTCTTCCTTCCATTGTGAGATGCTATCAGATACTGCTCCCATTCTGACTGTCTTTGACTGGTCATGGAATGTCCTTAAGTAGTGAATCTGGTCATGTGACCAGTTCCAGCAAGTATTTTCACTTCTAGGTGTGAAAAAACATGAATTTTCTATTTCTTATTGAATCAGGATCCAAATGTTTGCTTTTCCCCCAACTTGTGAAATTTGCCTTGGTCTGGGTTTTTCCAAAATGTTTTTAGTCATTTGAATCCACTTTTGCAAGTGTGCAATTTTACTTTGTGCATTTTAGTCAGTTGATGGATGATATAGGATTTGTATAGTTAGCGACTATTAGTTTGTTAATGACAAATAATTTTTTCCCCTCCAACCTCCCTTTCACAAGCAGCCTCTTGCTCTTCTTTCACTACTTAGAGGGAAAGAGCTCAGACACACTAAATTCCTTGGCTCTGCCAGGCCTAACCTTCACAGCAAGTAATTACAATGCCACTTACATTCTAGCCAATCATCCACATTCCATACTAGAATACCATCAGTGAGATGTAAGTTCCATTTGAACAGCTTCTTCCTGCTAACCACTACTCTGTGGAACCAACTCCCAAGAGAATGTTTTCCTGATCACTACAATCTTAACCTGTTTAAGTTTAGGATTAGCAGTTATCTTCCTTTCCAATCTCTACAAACATCTGGCAATGTAGTGTTAAGCACATACATATAGAGACATATTAACTTTTATGCATGTAGAAATCCGCATCATAGTAAATTTTACATTGGATATCTTTTGTTGGCTGTTTTACTAATTTTTCTTTGAAAAGCAAAATTTGAGGTCTTAGAATTTAAGTCTAAAGTGGCAGCACACAGCATACATTATTAAAAATGGCAGAATAATAATTCAAAGCTTCTTTGAATGTAATTTAAATAAAATATCAAGAACATCATATAACTTCTTCTGTTCCCCCTCCTCATCCTCCTCATACTTCATCTTCTTCTTCCGCTATTGCTCCACCTCTTCCTCCTCCTTTTTCTTTTTCCTTTTCTATTCCTTCTTCTATTGCCTGCCTTGTTGTTTTCCTTCTCCTGCACATTTCTCCTTTTTCTCCTTCTTCTCCTCTCTCTTCTTCTTCTCATCTTTTTTATTCTTCTTCCTCTGTACCTCCTCATTCTTCTTTGTCTTTTCTATTCATTCTTCTTGCATCGTATGATTTGTCATCTTCCTTCTCCTACTCCTCTTGCTTTCTTTTCCTCTTTCTTCCTCCTCATCCTCCTTCTTCCTCTTCCTCTTCTCCTCCATCTTATTTTTTTCCTGTATTGTTCCTCCTCCACCTTCTTCTTCTTCTTCTTCTTCCTCTATTGCTCTTCTTCTCCTCTTTCTTATTTTTCTTCCTGTATTGTTCCTCCTTAACCTCCTCCTCCTCCTTCTTCTTCTTCTTCAATTGCTCCTCTTCCCTCCTCTTCTTATTTTTCTTCTTGTATTACTTCTCCTCCACCTTCTTCTTCTACTTTTATTGCCTTCCTTATTGCCCACTTCCTCCTCCTCCTGTTTTTCATTTTTTCTTCTCCTTCTGTTTCTCTTTTTCTTTTCTTGTCTGCCTCATCATCATCATCCTCTTGCTCCTCTTTTCTTCTTCTTCATCTCTTTCTTCTTCTTCTTCTTCATTTCTATTTTCTTCTTTATGCTATGATTATTATACTTTTCTACTATTTCCATATCCTCTGTATTTTCCTCATCTTTTTTTGTAATTTTCATCACACCTCCCCATTTTTTTTCCTTTCTTCTGTGTTTTCTTTTTTCATTTTTCTTCTTCTGTCTTTTCTTCTTCTCTTTTTAATTTGATTTAATTTTTCTTTTTTTGTTTTCCTTCATCTGTTTTCTTTTCTTTCTTTCTTCCGACTTTTTCTTCCAAAGGTGAACTTTTTCCTTCTCTCTTCTTTCTATTTGGCTTATTCACTGAACTACTTTTCACCCTTTCATTTTTCTTTATTCCTTGTCACAACCCCACCATTGATAGATTTATGAAGTTTAGTCTACTACAAAAAGATGAAGCTGGCAGAATGGTTAGCAAATCATAGAATGAAATTGACAGAGTGGTTTCAAACTCTTGTCAAGACAGTTTACAATCGTCTCATGCCAATTTACTTGAGAAAAGCATTGATCAATTTCTCCATTTCCAGCTGGAACTATTTAGCAATGAAAAGCCATCCAATGGGGAAATTCAGTACATCAAGCAAGGAACTGTTCCTTGCTAATAGTACCATCTAACACAGTACAAATTGTTATGTTAATTAGAGAGGAGATGGGTGTTGCCAAATAATAGCCATTGCTGTGTGAGATGCCACAAAGATGAATCATTTAATATAGTACCCAACAATCTATGAGGTTTTGGAAAAGGTCCCTGTCCTGTTTAGAATCTCAGAAAGGGTTACTTTCTTTCTCTTCCACACATTTTTTCTGTTTTTCTTTTTTTATAAAGATTAGTTCTCATTTTTTTAAATTCTTTTAAGCAAATTTCTTCCTTTTGAGATTTCATTTTCAATTTCTCCTTTCTCTTTTCTTCTTTCATTTCTTCGAAGCCTCAGTCATCATCTTTACTAAAAACTTGTGCATTTCCTTTCAATTTTAGTGTATATCATCATCTCTTTCTTCTTCTTCTTCTTCTTCTTCTTCTTCTTCTTCTTCTTCTTCTTCTTCTTTACCCCTCCTCCTTCTCTTCCACATCTTCTTCTTTTTCTCCTCCTCCTCTTCCTCTTCCATATTCCTCTTCTTTTTCATTTTCTCCTCCTACCTCCTCTTCTTTCTTCTCTCCCGCCTCCTCTTTCTTATCTTTCTCCTCCTTCTTTTCCTTCTCCTCCAATCTTCTTCTCCTCCTCTTTTTGCTTCTTTCCTCCTCCTCCTTCTTCTCCTCCTCCTTCCATTTTCTTTTCTTCACCTTCTTCTATCTCCTCTTCTTTCTTCTCTTTCTCCTCCTCTTTCTTCTCTTTCTTCTTTTTCTCTTCCTCTTTCTCCTTTTACTCCTCCTGATTCTTCTTCCTCTGTTGTTCCTCCTCCTTTTTTCTTCTCTGCTATTGCATCCCTCATCATCATCATCATCCTGCTCTTCTCTTCTTCTACTCCTTCTTCTCCTTTAACTTCTTCTCTTTGTCCTCTTCCCTCTTCTACTCATCTTCCTCCTCCTCCTTCTTCTTCTTCAGCTTTTCCCCCTCATCCTCTTTCTCCTCCTTCTACTCTTTCATTTCTCCTCCTCCTTTTTCTTTTCTTCTCCCCTCTTCCTTTTGTCTCCTCCACCTTCATATTCTTCTCCTCCTCTTCTTTTTCTCATCATCTTTCTTTTTCTTCTACTCCTCCTCCATCTTCTTCTTCTTTCACATTCCATACACAGCCCTCTCTTTTCATTTATTTTTGTTCTTTTTACAATCAGATTCCCTAAGAATAAGAAACAAGAAACCAAAAACTTTGATGAAAAAAAAAAGCAAAACACAAATCAATGCCATTTCTTGATTGTCGACGCTTAGTATTAAGAAGTCATAATTTGTTGTTATATGTCGGGGAATTTCAGAAAGATTTCCACTGACCCTCCTCTAATTGGTAGAATATTGTTCCCATCCCCTCCTTCAATTTCAACTGCCTGTTTTTTTTTCTTTTTTTCTTTTTTGCTTTTTGATTTTCTTGACAATTCTATTTTGTTCGCATAGACGCATGCAGCACTGAAAGGTCTACTACAATGTATTTCATCAAAGCTAGAAATGACAGTAGAAAAAGAAAGGAAATAACAATAAAAATAAAATAAGACAAGATCCACAACAACAACAAGAGTTGAATAGTGATTGTTATTATTATTATTCTCATTATTATTATTATTATTATTATTGACTGCAAAATTGGATGATGATGATGATGATGATGATGATGATGATGATGATGATGATGATGTATGAAAATAGTGGTGATGAAACAAAATAAGACAAAAATGACAGTAATAATAGCAATAGTGATAAAACTCACCAAATGTGTAAGGGAGTGAATAAAATTAAAAATGAGAGGAAATGAAAGGGGAAATGATAACAATAATAATAACAATAATAATAATGGTGTGAAAGCTCAACAAGTCAACAATAATGATACTAATAAAGAAAAGAAAAAGAAACAAAGAATAACAATGACATATAATAAGAAATACAAAAGACAACACTAATGACAGGGAAGAACCAAAAAATAAAAAGAAAGACAAAGAAGGAAAAAAAAGAAAATGAAACATAAGTAATAATAATAATGGTAACAATAATAGTTTGAATAGGTGGTAGAAGAAGCCATAAAATGTAGTAAGGAAGAGAAGTTTAAAAGGGGCAAAAAGCTAAAAATAATAATGATAAAGATAATGCACAAAAGACAGAGAAGAGCCAAGAAAAAAAATCATTATTGGAAGAGAGAAGTTTGAGAGAAAGGAACTCATGTCTTTTTCTTTCTTTTGCCAATAATAACAGTAGAAAAGAAAAAGATATCAGTAATAATCAAAGTCATTAAATAAAAAAGGAGGACAAGGAGGAATAGGAGGAGGAGGAATAGGAGGAGGAGAATGGAAGAGGAGGAGAGGAGGCAGGAAAAGAAGAAGGGGGTTAGGAGGAGGAGGAAGAGAAGGAAAAGAGGAGGAGGGGAGGAGGAGAAAAAGAAGAAGGGAAGAGGAAGAAAAAGAAGAAAAAGAAGAAAGAGAAGAGAAAGAGGAAGAAGATGAAGGAGGAGGAGGAGGAGGAAAAGAAAAATGAGGAGGAGGAGCAGGAGGAGGAGGAGGAGGAAGAATAGAATTGCTGCCCTAAACTTTTCTGTAGAAAAATGTTCTTTTTTTAGAAATCAACTGGATGACATTTTGTGGGAGAGATAGACATTCTGATAGTAGTGGGATGATAAGACAGAGGTTGTTATGTTATAAGAAAAAAGAAAAACAAAGAAAGAAATTGAATAAATATTGAAAAAGAACATTAGGAGAAAGAAGAAATGAAAGAAAAAATGAATTCTAAGAAAACCTGAGGTAAAGAATAAACAGGCATCTCAAAGATGGAATAGAAATTTTAGAAAAGAATTAAAATGACCAAATAAAAAAAAATGTAAAAAATTCAAAATGAAATTTGTGAGAGAGAAATGTGAACGAAAGTAAAGACAAAGAAAGATTTGAAAAAGAAGGAAGGGAAGAAATTACACTGAAAACAAAAAAAGAATGACAAGAATGCAAAGTAGAAAAAAGAGAATAAATTGCAGTAAAAAAGAAAAGAAGAATATTAAAGAAGACAAGAATACAAAGGAAGAAGAAGTGAATAAGTTATGCTTAAAAAGAAAGGAAGGAAATTAAAGAAGAAAGACAAGAATACAAAGGAAGAAGAAGTGAATAAGTTATGCTTTAAAAGAAAGGAAGGAAATTAAAGAAGAAAGACAAGAATACAAAACAGAATGAAGTTAAGAAATTATACTGAAAAAGAAAAGAAGGACATCAAGGAAGAAAAACAAGAATACAGGTGAGGAAGGAATTAAGAAATTTTGCTGAAAAAGTAAAGAATAAAATTTTAAAAAAAAGAATACAAAAAAGGAAGAAGTGAAGAAATATGCCGAAAAAGAAAATAAAATTAAAGAAGAAAGACAAGAATACAAAAGAAGAAAGAATGAAGAAATTATACTGAAAAAGAAAAGAATAGAATTGAGAAATACAAGAATACAAAGGAAGAAGAAGTGAAGAAATGTTGCAGAAAAAGAAAAGAAGAAAATCAATAAAGACAAGAATACAAAGGGAAGAAATTATACTGAAAAAGAAAAGAAAAAAATTAGTGAAGAAAGAAGAATGCAAAGGAAGAAGAAGTGAAGAAATTATGTTGAAGAAGAAAAGATAAAATTACATAAGAAAGACAATAATACAAAGGAGGAAAAGCTTTTTTAATTACACAATAAAAAGAAAGGATGATGATGTTCATCAATGCAATTTTAATAAAAAGAGAAAAATAGAAATAAAAAGAATAAAACTTTGTAGCATCAAGAAAGAAAAAAAGGAATAAGATATAAATAGATCCAAATATCCTGAAGAATAAAATTGACAAAAGTAAGTATTTTAAAATACATGAGAAAGAATGAAACGAAGAAGAGAGAAAATTTGATTGGTGGAACTAATATGCTAATGCCTTTCTCTCTTTCTGCCTCACATTTGTCAACAGTCATCATCATCACCACCAAAATCATCATCATAGTCGTTGTCATTTCCATCAAGATCTTTTATTTGTTTTATTATTATTATTATTATTATTATTATTCCTCATCATTATCCTTTTTTCATATTTTCTTTCTCTACTACTACTACTACTACTACTACTACTAATTCTTATTATTATTACTGTTGTTGTTTTTTTGGTAATTGTTATCTGTTGTTTTTTTCTACTACCATCAGATTGTTTATTTCTTTTCTTTTCTTTTCTTTTCATTTTTCTTGCTGTTGTTGTTGTTATTATTATTATTATTATTATTGTAGTTGTCGCTGTCATTGTTAAGCTCTTTTCCTTTTTACTAGAATCAGACCATTTATTTCTTCTTTTTCATCTTCTTCTTCATCTTCTTCTTCTCATTATTATTATTATTATTGTTGTTGTTGATTGTTGTTGTAGTTATCTGCCATTTACATTCTTACCATCATCATCAGTTCATTCATATCTTCTTCATATTATCATTTTTACAACTCATTATGATAATAAATGCAAAATGTGAACCTGAGGAGCAAAAGAAGAAGAAAATTAAAGAAAAATGAAGAAAAAAAGAAAAAGGTATTAGGAGGAAGAAAAATTCATATTGAAAAGAAGAAACTACCATCAATAATATTAGTAAGATAAAAAGAAAGAATGAATGAATTAGTGAATAAAAAAAAGAAAGAATGAATGAATAAAAGGAAGAAAAAATGAATTAATGAATTTATGAATTAATGAAAAAAGAAAGAATGAATGAATGAAAGAAAGAAAGAAGGAAAGAAAGAACTACACCAAAATGAAAGCGAAAAAGAACAAACTGAGGCAAAAGAAATAGATAGTTTGAAAGGGAGGGGCTGGAAAGATGAAAGAAGTAGAGAAATGAGAGAAAAAGGAACAATGAAAGAACTTTGAGATGGGGAGAGAAGAAAAATGTTACAACTATGGAAATGTGAAGAGGAAAATTGTAAGAGGGGGAAGTAGAGGAACTGGAATTACAGGAATAAAGAAGATCAATCGTTAGTGGCAAACGAGTTCATTGATTGAAAAAAGAAATCAGGATATCGTAGAGGAAGTGGGGCCTGACCCTTAATCAAGGTAGTCAGTGTTATACTCCCCACCCAATCTAATATAATACAGAGCAATTTGCTCCCAGATAAAGAGCTGTCAGGCTTTACTCTGACGATGAGGATATTAGACCTTGGATTGCGATAAAGCGAAAGTGATTGGAAGAATAAAAACAATCTGCATGGTATAGATAGATACAGTACTTCGGCAAATAATTAGAGGAGGTAGATGGGAGGGGAACACAGAAAATAATTGAGTATGGAGGGGATTGAGGGGAGGGAAATCCAGAAAAGGGAGGAAATTAAAGAGAGAGTAAAAACTTGCGTAATCTAAGCATAAGAAAGAAAAAAAGTTTTTTTTAAATATAACCGATTGCTATTAACCTCTCCATGTCCTACATGCAATCAAAGGTGAGGCATTTTCTTCACCACGAATTGGCTACTCTGAAACACTGTTGGTCTTATTTGGTGCAAGCTATCTTGAAGCAGTTTTAGTTTAAGAGAATATAAAGCTTAATATCTTTTTCCTTTTTTTTAATGTTGAATTTCTTTCTTGTTTATGTTGAAGAAAAACATGAAAGAGGTTAGAAAATAGACAGAGAAAAAAAATATATATATATATCAGAACTGCTGAATTTTACTCATTTTGTCCATTTTTGATCAATTACATCCATCTTCTTAACATTTGTTTTATTTATTCTTGTCAAAGAAATACCCTGTTTTCATGCCATAAGAGCAGAGTATTGGCGGTCGGTAGCTTTTTATTATAAAGTGACTAAAAGCGATCATCCAAGGAAGGTAAATATTTTGAGTGGGCAGAAAAAATTGGTAAATATGAGCAATAATTTACAAACTAGTAACTAGTTTTATTGGATTCAAAATATATCTTGCTGTTGAAAACTGTTGTGCCATTATTCAAGAGGAAAAAAGCATGGTGGTTATTGGCCAAAGCCAAAAAAATGTTTTAAAAAATCTTTAGTCATATGTGCGAGTGCAATTGTTTATATACTTGTAATGTTGTTGATGTGCATTGTGGAGAAGTAAATATTGGCTTGGAATAAGAAATCAGAGAGCTGAGTTCAAATTCCAGTTCAATTCATTGCATTCACTTATGAGCAAATACCCTCGGGAAAGGTATGAATCCACTACCTCTTCCCTCTCCAGCTATAGGTTAAATAGCAGGACAAATTGGGTTCTATAACCTTAGTTAGCAACTAGTCTACCACTGAAAATAATGGCAACTTACTGTAGAAAAATCTTATGCTCAATCAGTCATGTCTTTTTCAAGACATGATCACCCAAGTGTGTATCATGCATGGCGTTTAACTGAACTGAATTATTGTTGATACCATGGAGCAAATATCGCAAAGTCTTAGAGAAGATGGAAACAAAAAGGAAACTTTTAGTTAACATCAAGAAGAAATAGTTGAAATAATGAGGCACAAAATGAGGAAGGAGGGCTTGGAAAATCAGATACACACAGAACCAATTGAAGGCAAGAGAGACAAGTGAGACAAAAAGGGAAAATGGATGCCAGACTAGGGTTGAGAGAAAACAAAAAGACAGAATTTATTTAGAGCTGCAAGAGACAGGAAATTGTGGAGAACCATAATTGCCTACATCCTGAAGAGATATGACACTTAAAGAGACACAGAGAATGTTGTTGATACAAGGCTAAGTTCTTTCAAACATTTGTAGTAAATATGGTTCGGCATGGCTTTTTAATCATATTAAAATTCTTTTCATATTCTCAAACAGCTCTCGAAGTATTGAAGATATAAGGCCAGATTCTGGAAATTCAGATCTGATCAGACATTTTTTTTCTTAATCATTGATTGTACTGTATATTATAGTGTGAGCTACTATGATCTTTTTTTACACAAAAAATAAAAATAAAAATAGGGCTTTGTACAATACGCAGGTAATTTTTTTTAAGAGGTTAAAAACCATACATTTTCAGTAACCAGTTGAACTATACACAATTATTGCATTTCTGGAGCGGTTAAAATTCATGCAAAAAAATTGGAATAAAAGAGTGCAGGGCTGCTACGTGCTATCTATCCTTCTGTATGGCAGTGAATGTTGAATGATCTCTTCAAGGATGAAGGAGAGGCCCAAAGCAGCAGAAATGTGGTTTTACAGAAGGATACTGAGGATACCATGGACTGAACACATGAGCAATAATGAGGTGTTGAAGAGGACGTAAATTAGAAGAAAACTCATACTTAACATCAGGAAGAAACAACTGAGGTTCCTGGGACATGTGATGAGGAAGGAGGGCCAGGAGAATCTAATACTCACAGGAAGGATAAAAAGTGAGACAGAGAAAAGCAGTGCAAAAAATATTTGATAAGCTTGAGCAAATGGATGGTGGAGTGGGGTTTGTGAGAGATACCAAGGGGAAAATATTGAGAGCAACAAGAGACAGGGCCAAGTGAAAGTTCATGATTACCTACGTCCTGAAGGGACATGGCACATGAACAAAAAGAATATACAGTATATTCGTATACAATATATGTGCATTGTAATTCAGTGGATATTGGGTCGGAACAAGAAATCGGAGAGCCAATTTCAAATTCCAGTTGAATTTACTGCATTTACGTACGTGCAAATACCCTTGGGAAAGGTATGAATCCATCTCTTCTCCCTCCAGCTATAAATAAAATAGCAGGATAGACTGGGTTCTATAACCTTGGTTGTCAACCAGTCTACTGCAAAATGAAATGGCAACCTACTGTGGGAAAATTTTTTACCCAGTCAGTCATATCTCTTTTGAGACATGATTGCCCAAAAGCATGTATCATGTATGGCACCTTGACTGATATATAGTATTTAAAACCCTACTAAAAAAGCTCAGAGGATTTGAACAACATAGTCAATCTTTTCATTTGTAAAGTTACCCAGAGATTTCTGTGTCTCATCAGATATATTTTAAATATTTCTTAAAATCATACCACCAGGAAACTATACAGGGTGTGATTGACGAATTGTCATCTAAATTATACAAGAATGAAAATAAAACTGACATCTCATTTTAACAGATATATTTACCAAAGTTACACAAAAATATTGTGAAAGACTAAAAGTAAATTTATTCAATAAACTCGCCATTAACTTCAACCATGGCCTCCAGACAACTTTGGAATCTTCTGCAACTCTTCTGGACAGTCTCCTTGTTTAAGTTGGTAAATGCTGCCATAATCCTTTCCTTCAATTTTCACACAAAGAGTTTTGTTGGTCTCTTGCTCAGCTGTGCCCTACATATAATAATCAAGGGGGTTGTAGTCTGGAATGTTAGGTGGCCAGATGCAAAAGGTGATGTGGTCACAGGAATTGTCTGACAGCCATGACTGGGTTTTCCTGCTTGTTACAGAGTTTGTTGCTAGACATAGTATCTTCCAGCAGCCACCCACTTGGGTGAGAGCAATACTAACTTGTCAAAGCACATGATGTAAGCCTCTGTATGGAGTGTGAGGGCCTGTGGGAAGATGAATCAAGTGAATTGTGGCATGGCGCTCTTTTTCTCACAGACAGTGCCCAACTGACCCTAATATACTGCGGAGTTATAAAATCATAAGGAAACAATGCACATACAAAAAATTAAAAATTAAAAAAAAAAAAATGACAACAAATTGCACATCACACACACACACACACACACACACACACACACACACATATATTACCACACTAAAATCCGCCTTCCTCTACTGAGCAACCATAGCTCAGAGGTAGAATCACCAACTTATGTCAATTCGGTCGGGTTTCAACCCTGGGTAAAAGCAATCAGATGTCTAACTGTACTGATAAGCTGTGATACAACAAAACAGATCTGTCTGCAGATGACTACTATTTATGAAGGTAACTCTAAAGTTTCTTTAAAAATCAGCATATCAGATTAAAAATGATCCGAAACTTAAAAGCAAAGTTATATTGCCAAATTTTGTTTTTATTATTAAAAGAAAATGTCAAAAAATTTGTTAATTATTAATAATTATTAAATCATACTTTTTAATGCTTTGAAGAACTGATAAAATTTTTTGTTAGAATTTTTTTTATGTGTCATACATTACTTTTTAAGATGAAAAACCACACTAATTTGGAAATTATTCTAAAAATCAAATAATTGTCAGATTTTAATGAAACTTTTAGGATTTATTCACAAATTATTTTTTTAAAACTTCTTTCTTTAGAATATCTTAGCAATAATATGTCATTTTTACATCTGTTAAAATGTCTATTATTTAATTCTATTAAATTTTCAGACATTAATTTCTGAAGAAGCAAGTAATGTTTATATTAGTTATAAATGCAAATCCTTGGAGAATTTAAATCCTTAATTTCTTTTTGTAACACTGGACCTCCAGTTACAGACAATGCCTGTGCATTGAATACTGCTGTCACATCTGGTTGGGTGCCACTGCTGTTCTTGACAAAATCTAACGGAAAATCTGCAATGTAATTAATCTCGACCTAGTAACTCAACTCCAGTCACTTTCTCACCGACGTAATGTGGCCTCCCTCTGTCTCTTCTAAAAATACTTCCATGGCTTCTGCTTGGATAAGCTTAGCTCCTTTGTGCCACCTCTGCAAAAATTTACTTGAGCTACTAGACTAGTGAATTTTACAATGAAACCAATCAAATGTAACCACAACTTCTACTCTATTAGCTTCTTTTCTTGCACTTCCTGTCTGTAGAATTCCATTCCATATACTTTCTTCCCCGACAGCTACAATCTCCAAGAATGCAATATCAATTGCCATCTCTTATCTCCTTGACTCACATCCTTTCCTTGACAATCCTTATATCATGTAATTCCACTCTACTCTCATGCAACTCTCTTCACACCAAAGTTCTCACCCTTCTCTTATCCATTCTCTGACACCCCCTGTAACTTGTTCCTCTTTCTCATCACTCTTCTCTTATGTAACCCACTGCGCACCAATGGCACTACTGCCTTGCTTGGGGTGAAATGATTACAAGAAAAAAACATAGATAGATAGATAGATAGATAGATAGATAGATAGGAACAGACTGGGATAGATAGATAGATAGATAGATAGATAGATAGATAGATAGATAGATAGATAGATAGATAGATATGAAGATGTTGGATAGAGAGATAGATAAGCGAACTGTTGAGTAGATATCTTAGAAATGATAAAACTGAAGTTAAATTTAAAAAGAAAAATGTTTGAAGAATCCTTTTTTTTCCTTTTTTTTTATTTTGCTGGATGGAAATAAATTCCACAAAGCAAAAAATGAACTAAAATCTTCAACTCAGGTGAGCCTGACATTTATGCCCTGACTAAAAAACAAAAAATGAATCAAAATAACTTGGAAGGAGAATGCTAACTGGCTTTAATAAGTATTGAGATTAAATGTGTACAAGATGGTCTCAGAAGGTAAAGTCAAAAATCTAAAAATAGAATGGATATTTTTCTTATATGAAGACAATGTCACGATTTTACCAAAGGTTGTCTGGAATCTGCAAGAATTTTTAGATCAATGAATTTAATTGGCACAATGATTAAATTTGCATGTACATACAAAATACCCTCACACATACACATACAGATAAACTTGCTTAAATATACACACAAACATTTGCATGGACATATTTTTCACATTGATGTACACACACACACACACACACACACACACACATATCAGTCAGTCAGTCAGTTAAGTGCCATATGTGATGCAGACTTGGGTGATGTCTCAAAAAAGTCATGACTGACTGGGCAAAAGATTTTCCCACAGTAGATTGCCATTACTTTCTGCAGTAGATTGGTTTCCAACCAAGGCTATAGAACCCAATCTATCCTGCTATTTAACTCATAGCTGGAAGAAGGAGCAAATTAAGACCTTTTCCAAGGGCATTTACACATTAGTGAATGCAAGGAATTCAACTAGTTTCAGAATGTGCTCTTGCAAATGCTGTATAGGATGCAGATATGTAGTCCTGCCTAAATTCTGGGCCAATGAATTAGGGCTGGGTTCATAACTGATGTCTTTAAAGGTTGAAGGTTGGTTGGTTGGTTGGTTGGTTGGTTGGTTGGTTCCTTTAACTGGCATATCAACCTTCATTAGGTCATTTAATGCTGAAAATCATTTTGATTTGTTTTATTTAGTTTCACCGATTTCTCTTTCTGAGCCGATATCCACTGCACCACAACGCACATCTGTCACTATACGCTTACAGCATCTGGTATTCCCAAGCAGTCACCCATCTAAGTACTGACCAGGTTCAACGTTGCTTAACTTCAGTGATCAAGCGAGAACCGGTGTATTCAACATGATAGGCCGTAAGCCTAAGGTTGAAGGTTTTTGCCTCATTATGGTAAAGGATTCTATTATTTGTAAATGTTTCTATAATTTGAAGAATTTGAAGCATATAAAGAAGTTGGTATGTTTTTAAATGGTTCTATATATATATATATATATATATATATAGTATTGAGTTGTGATAAGTGAGAACATCATAACGATATCCTCATGAAATTTCAAAGTCGGTTAAAATAACAAACTCTTTTGGGCTTATATGTGTGTGTGTGTGTGTGTGTGTGTGTGTGTGTGTGTGTGTGTGTGATGAATATATAATTTTCAGGTATGTTATATTAATGTATAAATGTACTCAATATCAAAGATAGACAATAGGTAAATACAATAATAAAATATAAAAGTGGATGCCAAGGTCAATATAAATTGGATATGGGCAGCAGAAATTCAGAAGGACATGCCTCTGTTTCATTGACTATGCAAAGGCATTCGACAAAGTATGCCATAAAAACCTGGCAGAGACACTGGGCAACCTTGACATATTTGAGAAAGACCTTAGAATAAACAAGAACTTTTACTGGCAACAAACTGCTTGCATACTGACAGGAAATGAATTTTACAGATACACAAAGATAGTAAGGGGTGTAAGACAAGGATGTGTCTTTTCACCAGATCTATTCAACTAATACAGCAAGACCATTCTGAGAGCTCTAGAAGTCCTACCAGGATTTATCTTTGGTGGGTGCAATCTGAACAATATAAGATACGTAGATGATACAGTGCTGAGAGCAGATACAGAAAAAAAAACTACAAGACCTCCTATAAGAACTAGTTAAAGAAAGCCGAAAGAAAGGGCTACATATTAACTACAAGAAAACTGAATACATGGTAATCAATTAAAAGATGCCAATTTCACGTTGGTGATACCAAAAATCAAAGAAGTACAGAAATTTAAATACCTTCTTCTTCTATGTGCCCTGTCCCTTCAGGACATAGGCGATCATGGATCTCCACGTCTCCCTATCCCTTGTGGCTCTTAGTATGTTTGCTCCTGTTGCTCCTGGCAACCCCCGTTCCGTCATCCACCTGATCAGACCCTGCAAATATGTTATCCGCTGCCTTCCTCTGTCTCTCCTTCCTTCTATCTGTCCAGTCAGTATCAGGTTCTCCAGGCTCTCCTTCCTCATTGCATGTCCCAGGAACTTCAATTGTCTCTTCCTGATGCTCAGCATCAATTTCCTTTTTGTTGCCATTCTTTCTAACACTTCATCGTTGCTTGTATGCTCAGTCCACGATATCCGTAGCATCCTTCTGTAGAACCACATTTCGGCCGCTCCTAGTTTTGTCCTCATTTTCGATGATATTGTCCAGCATTCACAGCCATATTGAAGAACTGACATTACGTAGCAGTCTAGCACTCTTTTCTTCGTTTCTATTGAGATCTTCCTGTGTGTTAGTATTTTGCTCATCTTCTGGAACGCGTCCTTTGCCATGCCAATTCGCCTTCGGATCTCTGTGTCGCACTTTCCATCTCCTGTTAGAACACTTCCTAGGTACTTAAATTCTTGGACTTGTTTGATTCTGTTATCCCCCACCTGTATTTGGCACTTTGGGTTGTATCTTTTGCTGATGACCATGCACTCAGTTTTCTTAAAGTTTATTTGTAGTCCTTTCTTGTCACTCTCCACTGCTACTTTCTGTATGAGATCTTGCAGTTTCCTTTCCGTGTCCGCAATCAGTACTGTATCGTCCGCGTATCTTATGTTGTTCAGGTTGTGGCCTCCAATAACAAATCCTGGTGTGTCATCTAGGGTCCTCAAAATATTCTCGCTGTATAGGTTGAACAAATCCGGTGAAAAGACACATCCTTGTCTTACGCCTTTTTCTATCTTTGTGTATCTACTGAGGTCGTTACCTGTCCGTATGCAGGCCGTTTGCTCCCAGTAGAGATTCTTGATTATTCTTATGTCTTTGCCGAAAATGTTGAGGTTGCCTAGCATTTCCATCAATTCTTTGTGGTGTTAAATACCTAGGAAGTATTTTAACAGAGGACAGAAAGTGCAATGCAGGGATCTGAAGGCATATTGGCATTGCAGAAGCTGAGTCAAGTTTTAAGATACAAGAACATTTCACTGGAAACAAAGAAGAGAGTAATGGATTGTTAAGGATGTGTGTTCTTCAATATGGAAGTGAATGCTGCACAGTCTTATCAAAGATGAAGAAAAAACTTGAAGCAACTGAAATGTGGTTCTACAGAAGGATGCTAAGGATACAATGGACAGAACATGCAAGCAATGGCAGAGTTTTGGAGGGGATGGACACAGAAAGGAAACTGATACTTAACATCAGTTGAAGTTTTTGTGACATGCAATGTGGAGTTCGAATTCCAGCTGAATTCATTGCTTTCACTTATGCGCAAATACCCTTGGGAAAGGTATTAATCCGTCTATTCCTTCAAGTTATGGGTTAAATAACAGGACAAATTGGGTTCTATAGTCTTGGTCGGCAACCAGTCTACTGCAGAAAGCAATGGCAACCTACTGCAAGATAATCTTCTGCCCAGTCAGTCATATCTCTTTTGAGGCATGATCGCCCAAGCGTGTTTCACATATGGCACTTAACTGACTGAATGTGGAAAGAGGGTATGGAGAACCTGATGCTCACAGCATGTATAAAGGAGAAGAGAGACAAGGAAAAGCAATGCACAACATATCTGATGGACTTGAGCAGATTTATTGTGGGGCAGGGATTGAGTGGAATAACAGGAAAAGGGGTATTAAGACCGACAAGGGATAGGGAGATGTGGAGGGTCTTGATTGCCTACGTTCCTGAAGAGACAAAGCTTATAGAAGACACTATCTTTTAATGTTTACTATAATTAGAAGCATGTATTATATTTGTATTACAAAAATTGTTATGTCTTTATATATACATATTGATTATTTACTTACTTAGTTTTAGTCATAATAAAATTAGACCAGTACACAGGTGTATTAAAAAGTGTTCAATACAATTATGTTGTAGAACTTTTGAATAGTTTTCATTTGTAAATAAGTTATTACGTGACCTATGTTTCTACTATTGAAATTAAAATATAGAAAAGACCCAAACATTATGTAGAATATAGTGAAAACAGTGAAATACTTACAATGGTGGCAAAATATGTCGACTGTGCCAAAAAGAAAAGTTAGCTATTATGTTATTCCTAAACAAAAATGAATTACTGAATGAAAGAACAGAAATTATGACTAAGTGTAACCATCCCATAAAATACCTATTAGGGTCATACAGCCATGGATGAAAACGTTATATTTTCCTCTACTTTTGAAAATTGCACATTCAAAAAATTCCCATTATGTGAGCATTCAAAAACACCCCCATTACATGAGAGTTCTTAAAAAAACAGTAAAATCAGTTATTGCAAATCACCTGATGATACCACATGATAGAAACCCAGGTTGCGTAATAACTCGATTACAAATTAGATATATATATATATGATGAAAAATATACTTTTAAGGAATGCTATATTTATGGGAAAAATTGCTCAATATTACAGACAGAACATATGTAAATGTAAAATATAAAAGTGGTCACTGAGGTCAACACCAAGCATCAACAATCTTTTCAATATTTCAATAAAATAATGTGGGCTGTTTATTTTGTATAATAATAGTTTCTAGATTTTTGAGGTGCTCGTTGTATAGGGAGCTTTAGAGTATTTTGGTATTATCAACTAATATTTGTCTATGTTGATAAGTGTATTTTGGTCACTCATGATGTGCTGGTCAATCTGTGTATGGATTGCACTGAGTTTCAAGAGGTGAAAAAAATCTCTGCAAGAGACCAGGGTGCATGTGGACAGCACACACACACACACACACACACACACACACACACACACACACACACAGATATGCGAACACATGAAAAACTATATAAAAACTTAATGATAATACCTTGTCTGTCATTAAAAATGACAGAGAAGGGATTAAATTTCAAAAATTTGTTTTAGTTGGGATATTTTTATATTTTGATAAATATATATTATATATATAAGATAAAAATAAAATAACTATTTGAGAAACAACAAAATATTGATTTATTTTGGGGTAGCCTACCTTATAATATTTCAGTGTTATAACCATCATCAGTGCTTATATTTTAATATTGTGAAGTTTTTGGTGTTACAGCCTGTGAATGAATTTAGAAATGTGATTAAAAAAAACTTCACACTACTAAAAATATAAGCCCTGATGATGGTTATAACAACGGAAACATTATAACGTTGGCTACCCCAAAATAAATTCATATTTTGTTGTTTCTCAAATATTCATTTTATTTTTTATCTCACATTGTTGGATTTCATTTTCCATTACCTTCAAAATATATATATATATATATTGTATTTGGGAAGCATCCCCTCTCTAATTGAAAATGACTAATACAGTAGGTCTGCTAAGTTTGTCATAATATATACATTTTTTGTAATTCAGCTTCATTTTTCTCTATATATTGTGAAAGTTTATCAACTGTCTCATATTTGATAAATTTTACATGTCTCAAGTTTATATTCATGGGGTAGGTTGCCCTCTGGATCAGAATAGATAATGAACAAATATATACACCTGCAAGGTACAGAACAATTCATAAGTATATAAATATACTTATTATACTTATTATTAAAAAGTAAGAAAAGTGTGTGGTGGGTTGAACACTGCATTAATACCTGGTCAGAATGTATCACCTTATAAACCAATCAGGAATGGAGAGACATAGTTTTAATATATATATATATATATATATATATATCCTAGCAGTATAGCCTGGAGTTGCTCGGGTGTAATGAAAGCTTTAAAACTTATCCATGGTCCTGGAGCACAGACTCTTTGGATGTTGGTACAAAAGACTAAGGAGCAATAGTTGTTTCCAGTTAAAGTGAAACCATAGACTGAAAGAAAAATGAATGGATGTAAGTCAAATTTTCATTTCCTGGTATCGATATCAAATAAGTTTTTTCGTCGTAAACTGAATTTTGAAGGCTAAATAAGTCCTCTGAGTAAGTGGTATCATGGCTGAGAGTAAGAACTACAATTATACTTACTTAGAGCCAAACCCAAAGCAAAAACTAAAATAAAAGGGCTGAAAAAAAATACACGCTGATAAACAGACACACACACAAACATCTTGCCTTTTATATATATTATTGATTTTCTGCACTCTTGTAAGAACTGCAACCTTGAAACTTCTGAATATCGTTTCTTATGTCTTTGTCTATGAGTGTATCAAATTTGATTAAAATCAGACCACTCCTTCTATAACCCAATTTTTTCGATTATCAATTTTTGAAATTTATCGGGAGTACCTCGACACAAAACCTAGCTAAGAACACTCACAGACGCTTATAGTACAACTGTGTAAATTTTCAAGAAAATCAGTTCAGCCGTTTTGGAGTCTATAGGTAACGGAAACACACACACACACACACACACAGACAAAGTTCCATTTATAAATAAGTTTAGATGCCAAAGAATGAAATGTTCACCACTTACTGATGAGACAAATATGGTTGAAACCTGGGTAGCAAGTAAGTAGTGATCTTTTTTTCTTTGACATATATATAAATATATGTGTGTGTGTATGTTGGATATGTAAGATAGGGTTAGGTACAACTAAAGCAAATGAAACTGTAATATCCCCACTTTCATTTGATATTTTGAGGAAATGATTTTACTTGCACCCCAGAATGTTTGATGTATAAAAATGTGTATTCTCACAACTCACTCCCCCATAAGTATCTTACTGGCAAAATCTGTTACTTACATACCAAACTTTGACAGGGTTTAAGTGTGTGTGTGTGCATGCATGTGTGTGTGTGTGTGTGTGTGTGTGTGTGTGTGTGTGTGTGTGTGTGTGTGTGTGTGTGTCATAAGTTATTCTTTTGCATTTGTATCTGTCTTGTTAAGTTTATTTCTTAACAACTTTACACATTTCAAAGACTTTAAATTATCCAAATGAAGGGTTTGTTTTGGGGGCATTTTTTTTTTATATTAATGAATGTTGCTAGTGTAACTCTTGTCTTTTTGCATTTGTGAATACTGGCGAGAACATTGTTTAAAAAGCAAAGATCAAACATCTGACTGATTTGAAACAATATCCGAAATCAACAACAATGAACACTGGTGCTTTAGAGGACAAAAACAAAAAAGTATTACAAAACAATGGCTTCATCAAATATTGTTTATTAAACGGATTAGATGATTGATTAGCATTCAATTAAATTATTCATTAATGAATTGTTAATTCCTGTCGCGTTTTTTTAATGGAAATTCTTCTTTCACTCTCTTAAAATGTAAATTCTCTTTCCCCTCCTCTTTTTTCTCCAGTTTCTCATAAAGAGAATGGTTTTGAAAGTTTTGAATTGTTTTAGTTGGGATATTTTTAGATTTTGAAAAATTTTCTTTTCTGTGACTGGCTTTGTTTTTGAATAGATTCATTTGTTTTATCATTTGTAATCTCATGACTCTTTTTTCAGATGAGATTAAAATTTTTGACATATACACGTTTACTAATAATCATCTTTATCAGAATATATAAAACTTGATCAGCAAGAGTAAAATTACTTAACATATACATTTTCGTTCTTAACCAATTTTATAAAAATTGTAAAAACTTGACCTACAAGATTAAAATTTCTTAACATAAACACTGTTTCTAATAAACAGTTTTATCAGAAGATGTAAAAACTTGATCTGCAAGATTTAAATTACTTAATAGTTGGTACAATGAATAAATTGTCATCTAAATTACACAAAAATGAAAATAATACCGACATCTCATTTTAACAGATATATCTACCAAAAGTACACAAAAATATCGTGAAATACTAAATAATATATTTATTCAAAATCACCATTGGTTTCAACCACAGCTGCCTGGTGAATTTGGAATCTCCTGCAATTCTTCTGGATGATCTCCTTGTTTAAGTTTGTGAATGCTGCCATAATCTTTGCCTTCAGTTCATCTTTGCTGTTAAAGGGATTTTGTTGGTCACTTGCTCAACTTCAACCCACATATATTAATCAAGGGGGTTGCAGACTTTGCAGTTAAGTGTCCAGATGTGAGGGGTGATGTAGTCACAGAAATTTTCTGACAGCCATGACTGAGTTCTTCTGCTTCTGTGGCATAGTGCAGAGTCCTGTTGCCAGATAGGATATTTCAGCAGCCACCCTCTTGACCCACTGTAGCACAAACTTCTCAAGGAACTTAATGTAGGCCTTTATGTTGCAGCTGAAGCTCTCACCAACAAATGTTAGAGTTTTTTCTTGTCAGAATGATCAGAGTGAGTTTTTCAAGCTGCCATACCTTCGTAATCACCATTAGACTCATCCAACTCTTTCAGAATCCTCTGCACTATCCTCAGACTGCACTTTCTCTCTATTGAGCCTAAGGCCATCAGCAACAAATTCAGGAGATCTTTACTTATCAGAACGATCAGTGTGAATTTTTCAAGCTGGCAAACTTCGTAATCACCATTAGATTCATCCAACTCTTTCTGAATCATCTGCCCTCTGAAATGTGTGTATTAGAAATTCTGGCACAAATGCTAAGTAGTACAGCATGTGGTTTCTAAATTTCTGATAGTGTGAATTGCTCTTTTGCTTACTGACAGTGCCCAACTGACCCTACTATACTGTGCAATCAACAAAATCAGAAATAAACAACACACATGCATGAAATTAAAAATGTAAAAGTGCGACAATTTACCCATCGCACACTGTATATATATTTTTACACTTAACCAGTTTAATCAGAATGTTTAAAAACTTGATCTCTAACATTAAAATTACTTAATATATACATTTTTATGAATTCAGCTTCATTCTTTTACTATATATTCTGAAAGTTTATCATCTGTCTTTGATAAGTTATAGCCTGTCTCAAGTTTATATTCATGGGGTAGGTTGCCCTCTGCATCAGAACAGATAATGAACAAATATGTACCTCTACAAGGCACAGAACAATTTATAAGTATATAAATATACTTATTATTAGAAAGTAAGAAGGGTGTGTGGTGGGTTGAACACTACATTAATAACTGGTCAGATTATACCACTATATAAACCAATCAGGAATAGAGAGACATAGCTTTAAGATATATAAGATTTTATAAGTATACAGATATCTAAAAAATGATACGTTCTTTAAAGATAAGCCAATCATGATTCCTCATAGATTCCTTTTCCTTTTTATTGTCTATGAATTTCAATATATTCTTGAGAAAGATTGGAGAGTGGGTTCCTGTTGACTTCTCTACATCAATTAAAAAGTTTGAATGAAGTATTAGTGACTCTTATGAAATGGTTTGTTGCTTTGAAATTTGATCTTAACTTATCATCATCATCATCATTTATCCGTCACACCCAGATGGTGCATAGGGCAGCAACTTTTTGTTGCTGTTTCTGTAACAATCTTTTTTTTACGGGACAGGGTTGTTAGCCCTGCGCCCAACCCCCAAACCTGGAGGACCAGTGGACCATTCTTGGTCCTTACGTTTACAGCACCTGGTATTCCCAAATAGTCACCCATTTAAGTACTGACCAGGCTTGATGTTGCTTAACTTCGGTGATCGGACGGGAACCGGTGTATTGAACACGGTATAGCCGTAGACTGGTCTTAACTTCTAATCGTTATCAATTACGTCCCCCAAGCAACATTTTTAATGCACCTGTTGAGGATCTGTTCTTTTATTATTCTGTCTCCTTATTAATGTTTTCTTTTTCTCATATTCTTTTATACTCAGAAACCCCTTATACGGGGTGGGGCCATAAGTCACACAACAAAGAATTACGTGAAGTGATAGAATTGTGCATTAATGCAAATGGCGAGCATTTTGAGCATTTGTGATTGTACCAGCGTGCACAACGTGTTCCTCAGTTCATTAGTTAAGCTTGGTTTTAATAAAATAATGTTTATTATTATCAGAATTGTTTTAAATGCATTGGTGCGCAACTTATGGCCCACCCTGTATTTTAGTGGTTTTATTGCCTTCCTTGGGGTGAAATGATAAAAAATGTACTTCTGGTTTAAAATAAATTAAATTACTGTCTGAATTTCTGAGAAAGTGTCATTATACATGTGGGATTAACTCAACTTGACAACTTGCTAGGTGGTGTTGTTTAAAGTATGTAACAAAAATCTCAGAAACCTCATTTGCTTTTTTCTCTCTCTTTATCCAAAAGATGCCATGGCGACATGACAAGTCTTGTTTCTCACTGAAAGGACAGTCTCCAGATGGAGAGATGAGCTTAAACAAACAATATTTATAAGTTTCAGGTGTTGTTTATTCCTATTCTTACAATAAACCCCCAAATTTACTATCCAAATTCATGAAGTAGAATAATATATTAAATAAATGTAATTAGAATTAAAATATAAAATAAATAATGAAATTAAAATATTAATCTTTTTTTATTCTTTAAGTAATTTAATTTTATTGCAGTAATTAAAATACCAGGCATATATTGAAAGTTTTAACAGCACTGAACTGAAATTTATTAAGAATTATGTTATTTTTATTTAACATAATTTGTTAACTTGTTAACTAAAACTTTATTATTGCCACATATTCTCACAAAGCAGTAAAATTATATGAAAAGGACTAAACTAAAAAATAACACAATATTGTTTAATTTATTTATAGGTCCTGGGTAAGATGATAAACTCCATCTGGCAGCAAGGCTTCTGATTGGGAGGTTGTGAGAAGCATGGAACCACCTCTTAATTGCTGTTGTTCCCAGGTCCACCCTGACCTGGTTTGGTTGCACCTGTTAGGGTCCCAGCTATGGGCAAATAGTTAATCCCCCTCCCACAAACTGGGGTCAAAACACTATGAAAGACTTTTATAGAAATATATACATTTTTGAAAGATAAATATTACCAACAATACATTTCTGAGGGAAAAAATTATTACCATAACACATTTTTGAAGGAAAAAAGAATTATTACCAGCAATAGATTTTTGAATACAAAACTAGAAGACATTGTCAGTTTTGTAAAATAAAAGAATAAATGAAAATAAATTTCACATCAAAATCTGACTAAATCAACCTTCTCACTACTCAATAGAACATTAAAATAATACCTTAAAACCCTACCTTTTTGGTATTAAATAACTCACAGAGGTTGATATGCTGTTAAACAAAAGTCAGATTTAAAATCTATTTAAAAATAATGTATAGCATTGTAAAGAAATTTATTCACTAATCATCACCTTCATCTCGGCTTGACTTCACAGTCACTGATGTAAGACGAGACCCCAACATTTGTGACTGCATTGTTAAAGTTTTAAGACAATGTGCAGAGTGCATATGATCAGCTTCCATATATAAACAAATGATTTGTATGCCATAATTAACCAAGGTTGGATGTTGAGAGTAAAGCTGGTGCAGCCTCTCAATGCTATGATGAAAGGTATCCTTATGGCTGTAGAAGTAGCTAGGTATGCCTATCATTCAGTTCACACTCTTTTGAACAGGAGTAGTGGTTTATCCCTTGCTTCCTGTTTGAGATTCGTTTTTCAGTTTTTTTAAAGTCTTCTTTAACTCTGTACTTCTAAAGTCTATGCCTATAACTCTGAATTTTTTTATACTATTTATATACTATTTATATTTATAAATTTATATTATTTATAAATAATATTATTTATTATTTATAATTATTATTTATAAATAATATTATTTATAAATTTATAAATTTATATTTATATACTATTTACATTTTTCTACTCAATATACTGCATGGAAAATAGTATGGAAAGTAAAGGGCTTTTTTTTTCTTTTTTCTTTTTTTTTTTTTAAATCATATCACCCCAAGCAAGGCGGTAACGCCACTGATGTGCAGGGGGCTACGTAAGAGTGAAGAGATTGGAAAAGAGAAAGCCAGAGCCCACATCCTAAACAGGGAACAAGGGATGAGCCTCTACACCAGTTCAATAGACGTGGGTAGGGTGAATTCAGTTAAGCCCCATGGTGATAATTAGTGATATAAACTGAGGTTCAGCTTTTACCTCAGGAAAGCACCTATGTGGAGTTTTTTGCAACAGTGTTGGTTCAAACTCAATTTTTTGCAGTTATTGTACTCACTGGATGCATAGCAATGTAGTGGACTGAATAGTAGATTAAACAATGTGGTAAATTTCAAATGCAAAACTTGCCTGTACCTATCAGTTGCAAATGACGAAGACAAAAAGGTTCAGCTTGATAATGTTGAGTATAAGGTTGTTGAACAGTTTTGCTATCTTGGTGACAAGTTAAGTGGAGTTAGAGGTACAGAAGCAAGTTCAACATCCTGTATAAGATCAAGTTGGAAAAAAATTTAGGAACTTTTGCCTCTTCTAACATCTTGAGTATTTTCGCATAGAACGAAAGAAAAGCTATATGCAGCTTGCATTAGAAGTGTTATACTACATGGTAGTAAAGCCTGGCTGCTTAAGAAATTTGATATTAGCAGAATTTCTCAAACCGACATGCAAATGGTATGGTGGATGAGCAATGTCAGTTTTAGGGACAGAAAATCATCAGAGGAGTTAAGAAATAGGCTGGGTATTGCAAATTGTTGTTACGTGTCAAACAAGTCTTAGACAGTTTGGGAACATTGAGAGACTGGACGAAGAATACCTGGTCAGCAATTGTAGGTTTATTGAGGTCAACAGTCTAAAAGGGATAGGTAGACCATAGACCCAGCTTATCAAAGACGATTTAGTGAAGTTGAAATTACAGCCATGCCTTACGCAAAATCAGGTAGCCTGGAAAGAGCCATCAAGAAAACTGTCCTATTTATGCTAGCAATGAAATAAAAATTAAATGATGAGAATAGTGTTTCTGGTTCTGTTTAAAATCTTTTCCCTTCTCATTCACTCCCAGTGGCCCCTTGCTTGTGGTGATGAATCTTTTTTCTGTAACCCTTTACCTCAAGTGGCTCTTGGACTTGTACAGAGTGATCATTGGGAAAATAAAAAACATGTCCTGCAGACATTGTTTTTTGTTAGAGTGTCCCTTTATCTCTTCAAATCGGGTATCCTGACGACATGGCTGGTCTGGATAGGTTAATTCGCTGGTCAAATTTCAGCAACTGTTTTTTTTTAATTATTTGTTTGTGTTTTTCATTACATCACAGCATTTGTTTAAAGATGAAAACTTAAAAAGACGTTCTTCATCTAACTGCAAATTCACTGTTGACCAGGTCATGAGGGATAAACAAGTAACTAATATGGATCCTAATACTAGTAATTCTATAATACGTCTTCTATGTACTCTGTTCCTTCAGTACATAGGTGATGCTAGCATTCCACAACATTCTATCTCATATGGCTCTCAGCAGTTTTTCTCTCTTTGCTAAATCCTCTACCCAACCATTCTGTCATCTATTCTCACAAAGCATCCCAGCTTCAGCTGCTTTTCCACCACTATAACATATCTTCACTGTGCCTTTTCTATTAATATTTTCATAGTCATTGTTCTGATGAGTTTCATATTTTCATGAGCTGTCACATTTTCCATTGACATTTTCTTTTTATCACTGGAAAACATGAAAACTTAAGGAATCAGCATATATGCTAGATCCCAAAAATCTCCTAAGCTGGCAAAGTATAGGCTTAAATACAATATAAGAACCAGTAATCTAGAGTGCTAGAGAAAAACAATAACAACAGTATGAACTCTGGTTAAAAAATGTTTACTGAGTCATTAGGTTTATAAGTCCCAAAAATTCATATACCAAGGACACATGGCCTTGCACATAAAAACATTGACTGACCCAAAGAGTTGTGAGTTCAATACTGAGACACAGTATGGGATACATATTTTTTTTTATTAAAATAAGCAACAGAAACACAATAGAACATTCTAGAAAAATTGGATCAAAACAGCAGTAGAATTTAGATTACATTTTTATATTTCTCAACCAATCAGCTAAAAACTTAGAATAAGAACATTCTAGAAAAATAGGCTTGGAAGTAAATTAACACAAAAATATTTAGGCCCCAAAACAAATAGTAAAATAATAAATCTGATTGGTCAATAAATGTTTTCACACCCTAATGTTAGGAAGATTAGTTGATCCCCTATTAATGTATATAATACACACAGTGTTAGAAAAAAAGTCAGTCACCAAGCAGTCACCAAGCAGGCCATCAAGTCCGCATGCCACCGTATACTTTGCCAGCCATGTCATTTCTTCCATGCCAAAAGTTCGTGACCTCGCTCCAAGGACCTTAAAAGAAAAGCCGACGAAACTTTCTTTCAGCAACGCGACACGCTGCCGCCAACTGAATGTAAGTAGGAAAGGCTTATTTACAGACTTTGCTAATGCAAACTCATACACGTTTTTGGACAAAAATTAACTTCTTGCCAAGTTTATATTTCTCAAAAAGGCAATTTTAAAATCATGTATTTTGTTGGTTTCTACATACCATTTTATTTTGTCACGTAATAAATTGTTTGTTGTTGAATGTCCGTTGTAAATTATTCCTTCACTTTGCGCGATTGCAAAATTGAGTGTTGTATTTGTGGGGGAAATAACATACAACCCAGCAAATACCAAATCCCCCACAACAGCATAGATGAACAAAAACTTAGAAAGTTGAGTTATGAAAGGGAAAAAATTGAAACTGAGATACCCAGAAATGACAGACGGAACTAGAATAAAATTCCAGCATGTATCACTGAGAGAAGGCCAGAGTGTAAAATCGCCAACATGTCGTCAATACGACAATAAAGATGAGGTGAGGACAACCATCCAAACAATGTAAATAGTGTAAATAGTTACAATAACTCATTCAAAAATGGCTTACAGTCAATCATGTTGAATACACCGGTTCTTGCTCGATCACTGAAGTTAAGCAACATTGAGCCTGGTCAGTACTTGATGGGTGAACACTTAGGAATACCAGGTGCTGTAAGCGTTTAGTGATGGATGTGCATTGTGGGGCAGTGGATATCGGCTCGGAAAGAGAAATCGGGGAGCTGAGTTCAAATTCCAGCTGAATACCCTGCATTCACTTAAGCACAAGTACCCTTGGGAAAGGTATTAATTCGTCCCTTCCCTCCAGTTATGGGTTAAATAACAAAGGTAGGACTTGGGGACTCTGCCCTTAAAAACAAATCCCAATGAATCTTGATACTCGAAAAGAAAAAAATGTATTACGAGACACAAAACTTATATAAAAACAACAATAAATTGTTGAAAGAAAAAGGTATTACTAGAAATAAATAAATGAAAATTTAGTTGGCAATAAATGACCCGCCAAGATTGATTTGACATAAAAACAAAATAACCAACCAACCAATCATCCAAAAATATAGACAAATTAATTTCTTCTTTTTTTTTTATAATCAGTTCACCTCAAGCAAGGCAATACTACCACTGATACACAGGGGTTACAGAGAGAGGAGAGGGAAGAGAGAAAAGAAAAAAACAGTACGGGGGCGGGATGATGAAGAAAGGGTAAGAGAGAAGTGGGAGTCAAGGAGATAGAAGACAGCAATTGATGTTGCAGTTAAACCATTGGCGATTGTAGCTTTCAGGGAAGCAAGTATGGGGAAGGAAGTTCCACAGGTGGGAAGTGCTAAAAAGAAACTACTAGAGAAGAAGTGGTGATGCATTTGCTCATTTTGATGGTAAAAAGGTGGGTTCTAATTCTAGTTGCACAAGTAAATTCATGAGGGTGGGGCATCAAGCGATGAAGCTCATCAGAGCAGAAGCCTTGAAAATATTTGTAGAAAAGACAGAGGGAAGCCACATTATGTCCATGAGAAAGTGACGAAAGGTGAGCAGCCAAATCAGTACCGATACATTGCAGATCCTCCTTTAGATTTTGTAAAGAATGCAGAGATGAATAGCAGGAGCACCCAACCAGAGACAGCAACAGTATTCAATGCATGGATAAATAGTAGATTTATAAATGTGCAAGGAAAATTCTGAAGAAAAAAAACTTCCTGACTTGGCACAGTATCCCAAACATCTTAGCAGTAGATGTAGCTATGGATTCAATGTATTCTTTCCACCTGAGATCAGCTGAGAGAGTGAGGCTGAGGAGGCACAGTGTATTGGTTTCAGGAAGACTAGCGTGATCCATAATGATGGAAGGTAGTAAAGCTTCTCTATGGTGGTTAAAGGAGCTTAATATCTGTAGAAGTGTCATTACACAAGTACGATTAACTCATCTTGACATCCTGCTAGGTGCTGTTGCTTAAAATAGTATAAAAGGGAAGAACTCAAACTTTCTTCTGTGTTTTTTCACTCTTTATCTACAAGGTGACATAGAGACAAGACATGTCTTGGTTCACTTTAATGAATCAAATTTTTATTCAACCAAACAGTGTACATTGCGCACACATTATCTGCTCTTCAGAAAAAACTTGTATGTGATCATAACATCCCTATAACAACTAATCCTATAAATATCTCTTTCTCTCTTTTTCAGATCTATGTTGTTCAGTATATAAATATATGAAACATCAATGTATGTGTTGAATTCACTTATTTTGAAAATGTTAAGACATTCGACAAAACAATTGTTACAATTGGTACGCACCTTCCATTGCATACACTGATTCATTCAAACATTTTCAGCGTGGTCGCTATACTCACTGATTTTTTTTCAGGTGCCTGTCATGTTTGTTAATGTTTTCCAAATTTCAAGCCAAACCCTTTATTCAATTCATGGGGGAAAACTATTCCCATTTTGCTTTTCATGCTTTGAGATATCTGATATTAGTTGATTCTCTTTCAGTTAATCTCTCCTTGTAATGTGTGATGCGACTTTTTCTCATTCCACTGAAGCAGGGTGAATTTCAGTGCCTGACCTAGAGAAGGAGGGGGACACCTGTTCAAATAAATCAATGTCTACTAACGATTCATGTTATTTGAAAGGGTTTATGAGGGTCTTAACTTCAGAGCTTCAAGAGAAACCCTAAACAGAATTTTATTGAAAGAAAACAAAACAGATTTTGTTTTGTTTCATTAATCAATTTTTACAAAATAAAATGAAAAAAGAGAAAAAAGATGATTAAAAATAAAAAAGAAAGGTGTCATTATTTCCAAAAAATAGAAAACTAATACAACAATAATAATAATCTTTGAGGCACCACCACCATTGACAAAGAAACAAGAAAATGCCTCCTAATTGATATGGCTGTTGATGACCATTATACCAAGTTCAAAACAATTGAAAAGCTTAAGAAATACACAGACCAGTATTTGTCAATATTTCTGAGATGAGGTCAGTCAGTTAAGTGCCATATGTGATACACACTTTGGGCGATCATGACTCGAAAGAGACATAACTGACTGGGCAGAAGATTATCCCGCAGTAGGTTGCCATTGCTTTCTGCGGTAGACTGCTTGCCAGCCAAGGCTATAGAACCCAATCTGTCCTATTATTTAACATATAACTGGAGGGAAGAAATGGATTAATACCTTTCCCAAGGGTATTTGTGCATAAGTGAATGCAAGGAATTCAACTGAAATTTGAACACAGCACCCTGATTTGTCATTCCAAGTTGATATCCACTGCATCACAACACACATCCATATGAAATGAGGTAATATTTACATTATTCTCATTTATCATACTATTGTCCTCATCTTTATTGCTGTGTTTATGATGTTTTGGCCATTGTACACTTTGGCCTTCTGCAGGTTCTAGCACCTGGAGAAGGCTGGAGGGTATGACGGCTGAATCATCATAATAAAAATGAAGACAATAGTCTGAACAATATAAATAATGTATACACAGACCACATTAAAATTACCAGAATGTGGAATGTTCAAACCACTAGTGTCCCAGTCGTCATTGTAGCATTAAGGTCTGTACCACTGGGCGTAAAGTCTTACATTCATAAAATCATAATAAAGCTTAGTATCACATCACTTAAAAAGTCTGCATTGCATCGTACCGTAAAAGGTGGTCTCTGTATGAGGTTGCCCAACCTGATTAAAAGCACCCATAATGCAAAATTATCATTTGAAAGTAAAAACTATATGAAAGAAATATTATCCCCAACAACATTATGAAAGAAATGTAAAAACTTAGTGAATATAGCGATGACTGTTGTGTTGTCATTATCAGAAGACTTGGAAAAGGCAAATCAGTGGATGAGAGGATTTGAAAAATGAAGGAAGGAATAAAACTACTCAAAGAACAGAATTACTAAAGAACCCTGATGAGGCTATGCCAAAAGATAGTCTCATCTGGGGAAAATTAGACAAGAGCCTGACATTGTCTGATGCAGTCTACAGGAAATTTTTGCCTGAGCTTAAGGGCTCAAGATTTGAATGTTAAAAACTGAACTTGTGTCGAATCCAGCCTCAGTGGGAAAGTTTCTGGTAAATACTTAGAAATACCAAAACCTGAATTGGAGAAATGTATGAAGTAGCTAAAGTTGTCCCTTTTAAGGTTAGCACACAGGGGACTATTTTCAGGAATCTTCCTGCCTCTCAAGATGTTTTCTTGATTTGGAGTGTTGCATTGGCAGCACTGCTTCAAACAGATCTTTTGCTGAGGAAAGTTTTGCATCTCTAAGCTACGAAGTAGGAGCTGAGATCTGTCTATCATCACCAGGTCAAAGCATCTTAATGTTGGAGAGGATATCAGTTCAAATAATTGTAATTTAGAGGTGATTCCAAAGAAAAAGAAAAGATTGAATAATACCAGGTTCTCATTAAAGAGTTGCAGAAGATAGTGGGCATAAGTAATTCCAGTAGTAATGGGTGCACTTGGAACACTACCTAGAAACTTGAAAGAGCATTTTTGAGAAAATTAGAATAGTGACTAAGATTGCACACCTTTAGAAAACTTTATTCTGCAAGGATTCTCTGAAATGTTCTTCAGGTGTGATGAGTTTCAATGACACTATAACCAAGAACAGAATTTTTATTGATTTTATCAATGTGTGACACCAACATTATTATTATTTCCTCACCTACACATTTCACAAATCCTTTGTAGACCAGTGGTCCATTTTATTTTTACCCTGCGACCTGTTAGCTACATGTAAAATCTGATAAAGTCCTTTTTCTTTGTTTATAATGATCAAATCTAGTTTACTTGACTTGATGAGGTGGCCTGTCTGGTTCTCAAAGTAACAGAGTGAACTTATATTTTTGTATTTTTTTAGAACAGCTTTCTCTGCCTTGTTACTCCCTTTGGCTTATACATATTTTCTTGCTTCTCCCTTTGCTCTCATTTTTCTCTCTTTATATTCAATTCGTTTTCTCACTTGATTCTTCTCTTTTTGCATTCAACACACTCTAACTTCTCTCTCATTCTTCTCTCTTTTCATTCAACTCACATTCCCAATGCTCTCTCATTCTCCTCTCTTTACATTCAATTCATCTTCTCACCTTTATCAATCTTCTCTCTTTATATTCAATTCGTTTTCTCACTTGATTCTTCTCTTTTTGCATTCAACATGCTCTAACTTCTCTCTCATTCTTCTCTCTTTTCATTCAACTCACATTCACAATGCTCTCTCATTCTCCTCTCTTTACATTCAATTCATCTTCTCACCTTTATCAATCTTCTCTCTTTATATTCAATTCGTTTTCTCACTTGATTCTTCTCTTTTTGCATTCAACACGCTCTAACTTCTCTCTCATTCTTCTCTTTTCATTCAACTCACATTCACAATGCTCTCTCATTCTCCTCTCTTTACATTCAATTCATCTTCTCACCTTTATCAATCTTCTCTCTTTATATTCAATTCGTTTTCTCACTTGATTCTTCTCTTTTTGCATTCAACACGCTCTAACTTCTCTCTCATTCTTCTCTCTTTTCATTCAACTCACATTCACAATGCTCTCTCATTCTCCTCTCTTTACATTCAATTCATCTTCTCACCTTTATCAATCTTCTCTCTTTATATTCAATTCGTTTTCTCACTTGATTCTTCTCTTTTTGCATTCAACACGCTCTAACTTCTCTCTCATTCTTCTCTCTTTTCATTCAACTCACATTCACAATGCTCTCTCATTCTCCTCTCTTTACATTCAATTCATCTTCTCACCTTTATCAATCTTCTCTCTTTATATTCAATTCGTTTTCTCACTTGATTCTTCTCTTTTTGCATTCAACACGCACTAACTTCTCTCTCATTCTTCTCTCTTTTCATTCAACTCACATTCACAATGCTCTCTCATTCTCCTCTCTTTACATTCAATTCATCTTCTCACCTTTATCAATCTTCTCTCTTTATATTCAACTCATTTTCTCACTTTCTTATCATTCTTCTCTCTTTATGTTCAACTCATTTTCTCACTTCTCTATCATTCTTCTCTCTTTATGTTCAACTCATTTTCTCACTTTCATATCATTCTTCTCTCTTGACATTCAACTCATTTTCTCACTTCTCTATCATTCTTCTCTCTTGACATTCAACTTATTTTCTCACTTTCTTATCATTCTTTTCTCTCTTTACGTTCAACTCATTTTTTCACTTCTCTATCATTCTTCTCTCTTGACATTCAACTCATTTTCTCACTTTCTTATCATTCTTCTCTCTTTACATTCAACTCATTTTCTCACTTCTCTATCATTCTTCTCTCTTGACGTTCAACTTATTTTCTCACTTTCTTATCATTCTTTTCTCTCTTTACGTTCAACTCATTTTCTCACTTCTCTATCATTCTTCTCTCTTGACATTCAACTCATTTTCTCACTTTCTTATCATTCTTCTCTCTTTACGTTCAACTCATTTTCTCACTTTTCTATCATTCTTCTCTCTTGACATTCCACTTATTTTCCTTTCTTCCTCATGCTTCTCTTTTTACCTTTTATTTTATTTCGCTTCTCTCCCAATTTCTCTTTATATAACATTTAAATCCTCACTTCTCTCCTTTCTCTTTCATCTCTCTTTACATTTCACTCATTTCTCCTTCTCTCTAATTATTCTCTCTTTGCATGTAACTCATTTTCTCACTTCTCTTCCATCTTTATCTATTTACATTCCGTTTATGTTTCTTTCTTTCTCACACTTCTCACTTTAAATTACATTTTGACTCTCTGCTCTTCTCCCCCATTCTTCTCTCTTTACATTTCACTTATTTCGCTTTTTCTCTCATTCTTCTCTCTTTACATTCAACATATTTTCTCACTGCTCTTCTTATATCTCATTCTTCTCTCTTCACATTTTCAAATGTTCCTTTCCTTCACATTCTTCTCTCTTTTTATTACATTTAGATTCTCACTTCTCTCTTTCTCTTTCATTCCTTCCTGCTTTTTCTTTTTCTTTCAATCATTGTATTCACATTTTCTTCATTCTAGTTTTAGTTTCCAGCTCATCTTTTCTTTCTTTTTTTTTCAAAATCCTTTTTCGTCCATTGTCCATTATTTTCCTTCTACATTCATTACTTTCTTTTTCTGCACATGAAAAATAGCAGAAATTTTTTTGGCTATGATCACAATAAAACAATAATAATAAAAAAATTAAAAAGAAGAAATAATAAAAATAATAATAAAAATAATCCAACAGCCATTTCCATTCTTCCAAATCGACAAACACTATTTCCTCTTGGCTAAAGATAACTCGACTCCCTGATTTATACCAATCCGCAATGTTTCACCCAATCTCAAGTGTTTGTCAATATGGCATTTGGCCGGAAACAAACAGCATCAACACAAATATGGGTGAATATATTCGCCTGAAAAATGATAAAGAAAAAATTCCCAATAATGAAATCCGCTTTCCTACCCTCATTTAACAAAACGCTGCTGGTACAACTGAGAAAATTTATAATTCATTATCTAGAGAGTTTGTGTATTTAAGAATGTTATTGTGTTCAGCCATAATATATTCAGCTGATATTTAACCTTCAAGTAAGAAAACAAAAAATATAAACTTGTTCTTTTGCTGAAAGTATTTCAAAATATCATTTTTTATTCTTTTTCAGAGATTTTTTAAGCTTTTTAGCCATTAAAGACTGCATAAAACACACTCTTTGTGGATTTATCAATTCAAAAATGAAAACTGATGTTTTTTAAAAATATGCATATTGGTAAGCACTAGAATGTTGCAGTGAGATAAATATGAGGGGTATTTTAGAAGTTTTTAAACTTTTTAGGAGAGAGATATTAATTAATTTCAAAGGAAACATCAAGAAAATTTTGTTAGAAATAAATAATAGAGTACAAGATTGTTATATAATATTGATTAAAAGTCCCCAAGTGATGTGGTCTTGATTATTTCATTCTATGTGCTTTTGTAGGGCACAAGGTTCAAAGAAGTGTGGTTTTCACCCAGATACATTAGCTTCATTCACTCAAAGACATTTTTTTAGAAAGTGGTTGTATACAGCTGACAATTTATATGTTTCTGAATAGATTTGGCAGCATATGTGCATTGTGGTGCATTGGATATCGGCTCGGAATGAGAAATCGGGGAGCCGAGTTCAAATTCCAGCTGAATTCATTGCATTCACTTACGCGCAAATACCCTTGGGAAAGATATTAATCCATCTATTCCTTCCAGTTATGGGTTAAATAACAGGACAGATTGGGTTCTATAGCCTTGGTCGGCAACCAGTCTACCGCAGAAAGCAATGGCAACCTACTGCGGGATAATCTTCTACCCAGTCAGTCATGTCTCTTTCGAGATATGATTGCCCAAGCGTATATCACGTATTGCACTTAACTGACTGACTGACATGAAAATCTCAATCTGATGAGACTATTTAAATACATGACTTGAATCCATTGTTAATTTAGCGGCTATGAATGTCATGTGAGATAAATTTTCTTTCCAGAATCTATATTACATAATTATAAGTCTACCATTTGCCCATACTTAGAATATTGCTTCCATATATGGTCTAGTGCTATTTACATTGAGCTCCTTCAAATGACCCAAAGAAGAATCAGCAACATTATTGATCTTGATTTGGCATCTTGGCAAGGATTCTCTGAAATATTCTTGAGGTGTGATGAGTCTAACTGACTAAAGAACATAAATTCTATTGATTTCATCAATGTGCGACACCAGCATTATTATTATTTCGTCTCTTACACATTTTACAACTCATTTGTAGACCAGTGGTCCATTTTGTTGATATTTTGGTTTTGTAGAAATTTCTGGTATTGGGCAAGACCATTTCTAGTGCAGCATATTCTATATTCATTGCTCTTATCGCCTATACTAAATTTGTCATAAGTGATCCATACACCAAGTTATTTGAAATGAATTTTTATGATGGGTTCAAGTACATGCCATCACTAATTATGATCTTGATCATAGATTTTGTTTTGAAAAGGTTTATTTTAAGTTCTATTTCTTGAAATAACTTGCTAGACGATGTTGATTTTTTTATTCAAGATCCTTTTAATCCAAACTATGAATACCTATGTCATCAGCATATACCCCCTCATCATCAGTATACTTGTCTTGAGAGGGAAAGCAAGAATACTTTTCTATTAATAGATTCAATTAGGATGTAGTATGAAATCCTTAAAAGTTTAGGTGGTTTCTGATGGATAAAAATAGAAAGTCTCTGTTGATGTGGTCATACTGCTGTGAAGTTAACATAACAGATATACAGTTTTCTGAAAGTTGCTTGGTGACATGTTTCTATTCTGGCATGAGGTGCATGCCAGAATATAAATCAAATTGGTCTGTGAGGAGTTGACTTTCATAGAATGACAAGAGCCTAGTTAATACAAATGTTCTTTAACGTTTCCACCATAATAAAATCATCTGAGATACTTCTGTATGTGTGTGGTTCTTGTGGACTACCTTCTTGTTTTCATGGTGCATTCATGTGTGATATACCTCACTTTTTGAAATATGTTTCTGATTCATGAAATTAAGAAATTTATTAAGCTATTTTCAAAAGTTCAGCCTCAATGTCAAGTGATACTTTATTATTCTTTATATTTTTCTAGCTTTTTTAATTTCCTTATCACTAGATTTGTTATTGTTTATATTTGGAGACAGAGATTGTAATGATTTAATGTATATTGGTGTATGTTATATTTTTGTGGGGATCTTAAGTTTAGTATCATCAGGATTGAAATGTGACTTAGTGTTTCTGAGACCAGGACAGTTCATCTGTTTTGGTTTTGATTGTATCATTATGATATTTTACTTTTCTCCACATTCTAACAAATAATCTATGCTATTTGGCTTTATTAATTTTTTTTCCAGTTTGGTTTTTCATAGCATCATCAGTATTGAAATGTGACTTGGTGTTTCTGAGACCAGGACAGTTCATATGTTTTTAGACTAACGTTTTGGTTTTGTAGCAATTTTCAATTTGTGAAACTACTCATAGCACAGTCTATGCATTGTTCAATTTCCTTATCTCCTAAATTTGTTATAACTGATCCATACACCAAGGTATTTGAACTGTTTAGTATTTACTAATTTCAGATCTTGAATTTTTATGATGGATTTAGTATTGGTGTCATCACTGTATTCATTCCAATTCTAGATCATAGTTTCTGTTTAGGAAAGGTTTACCTTGAATCCTATTTCTTGGAACAATTAGTAGAATATGTTGATTTTGTTCAAGATAATTTTTATCCCAATGATAAATACCTATATCACCTCATCATCAATACCTTTGTCTTCAGAGGGAAAGCAGGATCATTGTTCTCTATTTGTAAACTCATTTGTGATGTGGTATGGAATGCTTTTGTCACCAAGTCTAGAAGAAAGAAAAACTTTTAATTCAAAACCATTTTATAGTGATAAGTTAAATAGCTGGACAGACGAGGCTCTCTAGCCAGGGTGTGCAACCAGTCTAGGAGAAAGACAAGTGGTAAGGTGCATATTCTATAGACTGTGAAGAGAATATATAAATTAATTATATTTTTCTTTTATAATCATTTCCCCCCCAAGCAAGGCAGGACTGCCATTGGTGTGCAGAGGGTTACAGTGAGAGAAAAAACAAAGTATAGGGGAAAAAAGGAAAAGATAAGTGAGGTATGTGAATCAAGAAAGATAGAAGATGGCAATTGATGTTGTATTTAAACTTTTAGAGATTAACTATCAGGGAAGTAAGCAAATGGAAGTGAGTTCCACAAACAGAAAGTGTGAGAAAAGAAACTATTAGAGTAGAAGAGAAAGTTATATTTAACTATTTCGATGGTAAAAAGGTGGGACTTTGATGCGAATTTAGTAGCATGAGTAAATACATGTGGTTGGGGTATCAGGGAAAAAATCTCGTCAGAGCAGCTGCTATGAAAATATTTGTAGAAAAAAAAATTAGTTAATTACAGAATAAGTTTGCAAACTCTGATTTTGATTGAATAAAAACAATAGTGTTACTAAACCAATACAAAATTCACAGCAAATAATTTTTAGTTTCAGGGTTCATAAATGTTTACTTGGGAGCATAAGAATTTTAAAATTTGATTCCCGAATATTTAGAGTTGGAAATTCCTGACAGGAGTTGTAATGAAATTTCTTACAGGACTTATTTTATTCAAATGTTTTAAATTGATGTGGAAATAAAAATTTGATGAAGACCTCCAAATATACCTTGTACTTAAGAGATTTTCTCGCTGAAGAAGTATATGTAAGTCAGTACGGACAAAGAATTTTGATTTCTGTTTTAAAATTGTATATGGGAAATGTCCATCTTCCAAACATGGGTGAATATTTACCAACATTATCAAAGCTGGTCAGAAGGTGAAGTTATTGAACATAAAAATCAATATTTTCAATTTAATAAAACCAATATTTGACAAGCTTCCTACAGTCAATCTCCTTATGATTTGTAAATTCAATTTAAAAAGAAAACATACAAAAATTATAAGAAAACATTTAGGAGTAATATATATATATATTGTAAATATATGAAGGAAGGCATAGGATCTTGAAAATTTTAAAAATCTCCTCAGAGTGGAAAAATTGTAAGCATTTTCAGTGATTTCATTTGAAAAATTCTGAAACATGTTTGTCATATTGATAAAAGGGTGGAAAATTCGAAATTTGGAAGATTGAAAAGGTCATAAAAGAAAGAGGGGAACTATCAAGAATTCATCAACTTACACAGAACAACATCAAGAATGGTTACATATGTTCATGTGGAATACAAAGGAACTTAACAAACATTGAAGTTGAAGTTGAAGACATAATGAAAAGTTAAGAAAAACTTGCAAGCTGCATTTCGATATATACAAAGATATATATATATATATATATATATATATATATACAGTGATACAGCAAAACAGATCTGTCTGCGGATGACTATATATATATATATATATTTAATATAACTGTATACTGGTCTAATTTAATTCTGGCCAATAACTGGTAAATAATAATCATTATATATATATATATATATATATATATATATATATACTATAGTCATCTGCAGACAGATCTGTTTCGCTGTATTACAGCTCATCAGTATGGCTTAGACTCCGGTCGCTTCCTAACCCAGGATTGAAACCCGAACGAATTGGCGTCAGTCGACGATTCTACCCCTAGGCCACAAACGTCCAGTAGAAGAAGGCAGGCTTTTTAGCGCGTATAAACATGCCCAATAGCTAGATTGCTCCAATTCATTATCGAATGAGTGGTGCGTAAATATATGTATATATATATATATATGTTCACACTCCACCCATGTTTATTGGACAGGTGAAGAGGCTCATCCCTTGTTTCCTGTTTAGGATGTGGTTTCCGGCTTCCTCTTTTCCAATCTTTTCACTCTTTTCTTTTTTTTTTTTCTCAGTTGGAGTAGATAGACTAAACTATCACCCGGTTCACACTCCACCCACATCTATTGAACAGGTGAAAAGGTTCATCCCTTGTTTCCTGTTTAGGATGTGGTTTCCGGCTTTCTCTTTTCCAATCTTTTCACTCTTACATAGCCCCCTGCACATCAGTGGCATTAATGCCTTGCTTGAGGTGATATGATTAAAAAAAAAATATATATATATATATATATATACGATTAATAAGGAGAAGTTTGTCACTTAACCGAGCAGAGTTAAGCTGACATCAAAGTTTCATGAAGCCACCATTATGATGTCCTCACTCCTCAGGGTGTTTTTTCAATCTATCAGTTGAGTTACAAACTTCTCCAAATTAGTATTGAGCACTTTACAATGAAAAAAAAATAAAATGCTTGCGAAAATATCTTTTTATCAGTAAGCCATTGAAAAAACAACAATCTTGGCAGTAAGCCTCATCACAATTCAACATTATATATAGACAGATATGTTTTGCTGTATCACAGCTCATCAGTACAGCTAGACATCCGATTGCTTTTAACCCAGAATTGAAACCCAACCGAATTGGCATCAGTTGGCGATTCTACCTCTGAGCTATGGGCGCTCAGTAGAAGGAGGCAGACTTTTAGTGTATGATGTATCATAGGCCAGTAACCAGAATGCTCTAATTCATTGCTGAATATATATATATATTATAAAATATAGATTTAAGGTATGCTATATTTATGGATTAAAATACTCAATATCAGGGATAGTGCATATGTAAGTATAAAAGTGGGTATTAAAGTCAACACCGAGCAGTGACAGTATGTTCTATGCTTAAAAACGATTGTCATGCCTGGCGATTGCATGTAAGCATAAAATTGCAGGAGTTCTCTGCTGGAAAATATATATTCTTTAATAAATGAGTTGATGTGAAAAGCAGTAGATGTAATGTAATTCACACTGTTAAAGAAAAAAATTAAAAATCAGGGCATCTACTCAAACATAGGTATCTGCAAAATAATATTTGGTATAGTAAGAAACACCTCGAGGTGGTGTGTAGCTATAGGGGGCTGGTTAATGTTTCTTTGATTCAGCCTTGTGGCATACTTAACCAAACTCCCTACAGCTTACAAGTTTTATCAAGACTTATCATTATCTGAATTATCAGAAGGTTTTCATCTTTATCAGAAGGTTGGCTGTCGGCAGGTTGGAATATGTGAAATTGTGTGGAATAGTGTAAAAATAAAATATACATTGTGCATTTTAAAATAGAAATTTATTAAAAGGAATGAATAACACAAGTTGTGGAAGTTAATGTGCAATGAGAAAAGTTATTAAGAAGTTAAGAGTAGAGTTTGTGTTCAATGATAAAGTTATGAGTATCAAGATTTGTAGAAAATGTTCATAGTAGTAATTGTTGAAAGAGTATATGTGTACGTACGTATGTACATATGAATTCAGTAGTAATGTCTTTGGATGGAGAAGAAGAAGTAAAAGAAATCAGCACACGAGAAGGAAAGAGAAAGAGGACAAATGAAGCTAGCTTGTCATCTGTGCTGCTTCTATCCCTGACTGTCTGTGATTGGGCCTTTTATAGTATTTAGATTTTTGCACTGACTCGCAAAGTTTTCAAGTCTTGCAATTCGCTCCCATTGGTCAAAAATCAATTTAACACCTATCTGCAAAATCTGGTTTAGACTTTTTCTTTAAGTACATGGTCAATCCTTTTTCTATTTGGAAAAAAACAGGATTTCACACGTTATTGTGAATTTTTTTAAAAGTGAAGAAGGTTGATTGTAATTCTTAATTTCTTATTCACTACAAGTGTAATGGTTAGCATGCTTGTATTGTTAGAACCATTAAAATTGAGTAGTGAGTTCGATCCTTACTGGGTGTCCCATACGTTTAGCTATGTGTCACATCTAAGCTGGGCTTAGAAAATCTCTCTCTTTCTTACTCTCTCTCTCTCTCTCTCTCTCTTATATATATATATATATATATATATGAAAGTTATGAATGACTATTGTCATCTCTTATGTAATTATTATATTATTATTATTATATATAATTGTATTATTATTATTATATATAATTGTCTGCCCAAATATACGCCAATCTATCTCTCTCTCAGAGAGATAGATTAGCATATATTTGGGCAGGTAATTATATATAATGATTACATAACAGATGACAATAGTAATTCATAACTTTTATATATGTATATAAAAGGGGGCATTGAAGTTGTCACAGTCTGTTTCATGATTATATGTAATCATCAGTGTATGTATATATATATATATATATATATATATATATATATATATATATATGTTTTAATAAAGAACACAAGAAGAAAATTATATTTTTCTCACCTACATGTTTTATCTTGTGATGGACTTTATTAAAGTATAGAGTAAAATGGATCTCATTTAAAATAATGAATCTATAAACAAAACATTGATGGTTATTAGAAACAATCCTCACAAATTATTCTTAACATTAACAAAAATTATTAAACATTTAAAAATCATCATAGTTCATATTTGAAGAAAATTTTTATATGTGTAGTATACTGTTTTATTATGTGTTGTTAAAATGATAGAAATTAACAGTTTTCTTTAGATTTTTTGGTATCTTTGTTGGGTATGTTGGCTAGGGAAAGTATTGTTTCTATTGGGAAAGTTGGGCTTGGGAAAAACCCTGGGTGTATATTAATATTCTGATAAATATACCCTTGAGAATTTTCCTTCTGAGTAAATTATTTTTTGTTTTGATAAGTATGGCATTTTTTATGTAGAAATTGTGGTCAATTTTATTTCTGTGTATGATTTCTGCGCATTTGTTAAATTATTATTTATGAGGTCTCTTTTGTGTTCATAATTTTTTTAAATTTCTGTCTGTTTCTCTAATGTACTGCATGGGACAATTTTGCTTATTTATATATGTCTGTTTCTGAGTTGTTACTGTTTCATTATTTTTATATCTGATTATGTCCATAGTAGTTTTCAAAGTGGTTGTGACTATTTGGATGTTATTTAGATAGGATATGTTGTTCTGCATAGTGGATGTTATGGAATTGGTAGCTAGTATTATGTATTTGTCATTGTTTAATTTGTTATTGTGGATAATGTTTTTCTTGCAGTTGTGTATTTTATATGTCTTTCTTTTTGTGCTGTGAATAAAGTGATATGGATATCATAGGTTTTTTAATGTTTTTTCTATGTATATTTCTTCTTTATATAAATATTGGGGGCTGCAAATTCTTAATGCTCTTAAATAGAAACCTATATTTATACTAGACCAGATTTTAGAAGAGAGGTTTGAGTAGAAACTGATCACTGATGATATTGTTTGTCAGAACTGAGATTCTTAATCAATTTGGCATTGATTAGAGCCTCTAGGACATTGCCAAAAAGGAGCCTAATAGATTGCTAGTCAAACATTTTTCTTGTGTACTTAAAAACAGCTACTACAGAAGATTTCCAACAAGCAGGAGTACACAAGGAAGCACGGCATTTAATTCTATAGGGTGGTACTGAAAAACTGAAGGGTTTGAAAATATCAATCATTTTTATTTATTTTTTTATTTTTTTTTTTGCAGGTTATAGAGTATCCCTTGGAGATTAAAATAATTACATATGATGTCCAGCAACGAGTAAAACTCACTGAGTTTTTCTATTCGAGAGAAAGATCAATTATTTAAACTCAGAGAAAATACCAACAACATTTTAATGTCAGAGTATCTCCCAGAAATAACAATTCAAAACCTAATCATCCAGTTTAAAAGAACTTGATCAGTAAGCAATCTTCCAGGAAGAGGTTCTAAGTGCACTGTGCACACTGATGCAGTCGTGGACGCTGTGTGGCAGAGTGTCCTTGAGGGTCCATCAGCTTCTACCCGTCATTGCTATGCTCAACTAAGCATTAACATAACATAGCTTCAGAAGATTCTAAAAATTGATTTAAAAAGCTTTCCATACAAGATTCAAATGTTTCAAACTTTACTATCCTAAGATACTCAGCAATGCTTTATAACCTTCAGTCTTTCAGTGGCCACTTGGTAGAATTTAGAGAGAATAGGAGCCATATCATGTGTACATTTCTTAGAGACTATTGCAGGGATACCATCAAGTTCAAATGCTTCTTATCTTTTCTATTAATATTACCCCAAGCAAGACAGTCAAGCCACTAAAATGCAAGGAGTTACAGGTCGTGGAAGAATTAGGAACAAAAATTTTACTCATGAGCAGAAAGAGAAAAGAGTAACCAGAGGGACAGTAGATAGCGATTGAGATTGCATTTAAATTTTTGGCAATTAAAGTTGGCCAGAAAGCATGAAGCTGGAAGGGTATTCCATAAGCAAGAAGTGCAAGAAAAACACTTTTTGCATTGAATTTATGGCTACATCTAGCCAGCTTACCTGTAAATTGATGAGATGTCAACACCAGTCTAGTACTGCACTTGAGTTAAAAAAAAATTAGGTTCCATAGCAATTAGCTCATTCAAACAATTATTATAAAAATATTTATAAAAAAGGCACAGTGAGGCTATCTTATGGTGTTGGGTAAGTGACTGAAGCCAAGCTACCAGATTAGGACTAATAATATTGCTGATTCTTCTTTGAATCTTATGATGGAGCTCAGGGTCAACAGACTATATGTGGCAGCAATATTCTAAGCATGTGTGAATACTAGATTTAGATACACTGTTATTTTAAATAAGATGGTCTTGTAAAGAAAGAATTTTCTATTTGTTGGCTCAATCAAAGGAATTATATACTAAACTTGACCAGGTAAATCTATATAGATAAAAAAAAAAAACTATAATTAACTAGAAACTATCAATACAGATACAGGTAAAATGATTGGCTTCTTATACTGCTCCAGTAAGTACCTGACTCTTTTAGCTATCCTCTACCTTTATAAGAGCCAGATCACACCGAAAATAGTGTACTGCTGTTATATCTGTCTGGGCAGGAGCTGACTGGACCTCACTTTCCAGTCTTGATAGAGTTCAAAAGCATTTCCAAGTCCTTTTGGGGGAAGAATTATTTTCCACCCTCAAACCTTTCTCTTACGGTTAAGATGTAACAAGTTTCTCACAGCTCTATTGTAACTACCATGGAAAGTGCTCAGACAAACCAGGTCTAACCTTCACAGCTAAGACCCATCATACCACTTCAGTCAGTTAAGTGCCATATGTGATACACGCATTGGGCGATCATGTCTCAAAAGAGATTTGACTGATTGGGCAGTAGGTTTCCATTGCTTTCTGCATAGACTGGTTGCCAGCTAAGGCTATAGAACCCAATCCTTCCGACTATTTAACCCATAACTGAAGGAAAAAGATAGATTAATACATTTCCCAAGGGTATTTGTGCATAAGTGAATGCAAGGAATTCAACTGAAATTTAAACTCGGCTCCCCAATTTGTCGTTCTAAGCCAATATCCACTGTACCACAATGCACATCCTGCTTACAGTGTAGAAAATTCTCTCTGTATTCTATCAACAAGAAATAAGTTCCACTCAGACATCTTCCTGCAAATCACTGCCCTGTGGAACAGATTCCCAAAAGGTTGTTTCCCTCATGATTACAATCTTAACCTATTCAAGTCTAGAGTTAACTATTATCAAAACTTCCTATCCATTTAAATTACTCCTGGGCCTTTTAGCGTAAGCTTTACTGTTAAAAAAAAACAGAAATATTCATAAAAAATTAATAATACTCGAGTTTCTTTAATGAAAAAAAGATCCAACTGTTATCAGATGAATAAATTTTCAGAGTATCACACAGAAACTAGATTCTCAGGACAATTGCTGCTTTCAAGACTTTCTTGCAAATGTTGTTATGTACTGAATATCAGTATGATCCTCCAATTTAATTGAACTTCTGTTGAAAAGATGACGACATATTGGAGTCATTGATATCTGCAAATCCATTGAGCCCATTTAGCTTTAGCTTATCTGTCTTACTGATCCTTTTCTGGCTACTGATCCTTATGTTAATCTTTTGCTGGCTTCAAAAAAAATTGCTGGACCTTTTTCCGAACAATCTGATCTGATCCCCTGGTATCAATGATCCTCTTTTGGCTTATTGCATCATTAAATACTTTAAATCTGTTTCCAACTACATGATTCTGATCTTCTTATGTTTGCTGATTCAATTCTGGGGAGGTCAGAGCACTCATGACCTGTTAGCATTGCTGCCTCAGATCCCACTCTTAATGATCATCTTTTAATAGGTCATATCAAAGATCTGCATATACAAGCAATATTCCTTACTGAAATGCTTTATTTTTAAGATTCATGAATTGAATAAATTTATAAAAGTTTCTGAATTTGGTCCAAGTGAGCTACTTCAGATCTCTTTTTCATTGATCCTCTTTTTCATGGGTTGCACAGTTTGTTGTTTTTTTTCTGTTATGTGCATAAAAATTTTTTCTTAATCTCCACTATCAGACTTCCTTGCTGCTTTCTTACAGAAGACACTGTTTCTCTTTAGAAATTTAAATCCTGCAAACGTTCCCTACATTTTTGAAAGCAAAAGGAAATACTAACAAATTAATAAAGCCAGGAAGTGAGGAAATCTTTTTTCATAATCATTTTCTTTGATGAAATATCAAGAAAGGTAAAGCCTCTTGCTAATTATGTTGCAAATCAGGTGCTTAGAATTAAAAAAGAAGTATCATGGTTTTCTCCACTCTCCAAAATCCATTATAGGCATTAGTAAATCTGAGATATACTAAAAGCTTAAGACAATGGAAAGAAAAACTAGGATACCTTCCAAGAAAAATTTTATTTACAAGAATAAAGTATGCAAATATGCAAATATTTTTGTATTTAGGCAGCAAATTCTCTTTTAGGCGTGTCAGATTAAATAAATTGTGAACATTATGTCTGTTTATTCTTCATAAAATCCGTTTGTACTCACAGAAAATTTTTCATTTATTGTAACCGAAAGATGGAAAAAATGCGCTGTAACTTTTACAGTTGATTTTATTATTCATTTCTCAATGTTCCCAAATAATTTCAGTCTCCTGAGATCATCATTAGAGGTGTAAGTTGTGGTAACAAAACATAACTGTAAAAAATTGATAGCTAAAATTACTGTAAATTTTCCTTTTTGCTTCAAATGTAACAGTTGACAGTTATGCTTAGTGTTCTTTAGAATGTGAAAATTATCCACTATAGAATGTTTTACACAAAAGATTATCTGTGAGTATGACAAATTTTATCAAAAATGAGCAGATATAATGTTTGAAATTTTTATATATATATATAATTTACATTGTGACATGGAAATTTCAGTTTCGTGTCTTATCATCAGGCAACGTTCAATAATCTATGGTGAAAATGATTTACATTTGAATTTAGAAAACAATACGTTTGCTATTTAAAGAATTATTATGGAGGGAGAAGACAGAAAAATTTAGATTTTATGGGTGTGTTTAATTTAATTAATCAGAATGAAGGTCGACTTTGAAATTTGAAAATATAGGTTATATGTTGGGAGATACAGGTTTTTTTCTTCTATGCTTATGGGAAAATGTCATTTCATTCGGCTAGAGTCTAGACTGCTTACATCCAGTAAGAGTTATATATTATTAGCTACAAAGGTAATTCCCTTAGTTTTTTATGCATCTCAGCTACTTTAAAAACAAAAAATAAAGAAAGGAAACAGTTTTTATTTTTGACCAAACTTAAAGAAACTCTTGGTATGATTAAACTATTTTTATTTGGTTCAGAGTGCATTTTTTTCATCAATTCTTCATATTTTCTTAATTTGCATAAATTTTGATATCTATTAAATTAATATTATATCATAATACAAAACAAAGTACTGGATATATATAAGTTAATCAATTTTCTTTTATGAAGAATTATTAACCATATTCTAAGGTGAATATTTTGCAATGTTTGCGCATGACATTACTTTCATCATTGTTTAAAAGATCTTTATTATATATATATATATATATATATATATATATACATCAGAATTTTCACTAAACAAAGATTAATATACATATCAAAAAAGGAAGCATTATGTGAATGGATAAATAAAAAAATAGTCCCCCAAGGACACAGTAAAGCTGTGGTAATATTTAATATATTTCTATTTAGGATATTCTTTGATCTGTTTAACTGCAACTGGCTACTACATCTGCCTCCATTGTGAGCTAAGTAGCATCTACTCATCCTCACTAACAGGCTGTCATATGACTCTCTTGTGCCTCTTAAAACATCAGTAAATTCGTCCTGTGAAACAGTAAATAATCATCTTCTGTATCCCTATATTGTCATCTTAAATTTCAATATGAATTCCTCTAATATCCACTTTGCTTCTTGCATTAAATACAGATCAGTTTTTTTCAAGCCTGACAATAAATATTACAGCCATTTTATTTCATCTTTAAATGCTTATTTATCCATTCTTTCTCTACCTTCAAAGTATACTAGTGCCATGCCCATAAGGATGATGACTGACAATGAGAGTGCAAGGGAAATTAAGTACATGCCTTTTCCAGATGCATGATTTATCAGTTCTATTTTCTCAATTTTTCAACCTGACACATGTTTTTAATATTTTTGCCGATAGATTTAAGAGTGAGAAGATTGTTTCTACCAAAATAATTATAGAAACTTAGCAGTAAAACTTTTTCTTTCCTGTATTGTCATATTAACCATAACTCAATTACTAATTGCAGCTTATACCACATTACATTTAATAAAGGATAAATAACGACATGACCCAAAAATAGCAGAAAATATAAACATTTAAAAACACATTTTTTTCCTTTTCTGTTCAACTGTTAAAGCCTTCAATTTTAAAACATACATTTAAAATTATACTTAATAAAATGTTTGATGTATAAAGTTTCATATACTATTTAAAGAAACACTTGAAAATAGATGACATTTCTTTCCTAATTTCAATTCATTTGAAGAATAAAAATGTAAGGGAAGCTGTCATTTTTCTTCTTCTTTCTTCATGTGCTTTTTCCCTTCAGGATGTAGGCGATCATGGACCTCCACTTGGCCCTCTCACTTGCCGCTCTCAATATTTTTTCCTCTTGGCATCTCTCCAAAACCCCACTCTGCCATCCATTTGCTCAAGCCTATCAAATATATCTCATGCTACTTTCTCCTGCCTCTCTGTCTTTCTATCCATCCTGTGAGTATTAGATTCTCCTAGCCCTCCTTCCTTATTACATATACTAGGAACCTCAGCTGTTTCTTCTTGATGTTAAGTATGAGTTTTCTTCTCATTTGTATCTTATGCAACGCCTCATCATTGCTCACGTGCTCAGTCAAAGTTATCCTCAACATCTTTCTCTAATACCACATTTCGGCTGCCTTAAGGCTCTCCTTCATCCTTGAGGAGATTGTCCAACATTCACTTCCACAGAGGACAGAGATCACATTGCAGTTTCACACTCTTTTGTTTGTTTCCAATGAGATTTTCATGTCTATCAGTACTCTGGTTAGCTTTTGAAGTGCGTCCTTGGTCATGTCAATGTGACTTTGGATCTCAGTGGTCACTTTCTATTCTCTGTCAAAACACTTCCCAGGTATTTAAATTTCTTGTTTTATTTTCCTGTCTCTTAATATTCTCCTCAGCTTCTGGAATTCATCTTTGGCCATGCCAGCACTCCTACGGATCTCCATACTGCACTTTTTTCCTCTGTTAGAACACTTCCCAGATATTTAAATTTCTGTACCTGTTTGATTTTGGTATCACCAACTTATAATAGGCATTTTGAACTCCTCTTTTTACTGATGACCATGCAATCAGTTTTCTTGTAGTTGATATGTAGTTCTTTTTTTTGGCTTTCTTTAACTACTTCTTATAGGAGGTATTATATTTTTTTTCTGTATCTGTTATCAGCTCTGTTTAATCTACATATCTTATATTGTTCAGATTGCACCCACCTAAGATAAATCCTGGCAGGACTTCTAGAGCTCTCAGAATGGTCTTGCTGTATTAGTTGAATAGATCTGGTGAAAAGACACATTCTTGTCTTACACCCCTTTCTATCTTTGTGTATCTGCGGAATTTGTTTCCTCTCAGTATGCAGGCAGTTTGCTGCCAGTAAAAGTTTTTGTTTATTCTATGTTTTTTTTTAATATGTCAAGACTGCCAAGCATATCTATCAGGTTGTTGTAGAGTACCTTGTTGAATGTCTTTGCATAGTTGATAAAACACAAATACACGTCCTCCTGCATTTCTATTGCCCTTTCTGATAACACTCTAATTCATCTATGCTAAAATATTGATGCCAAATGATTTGGTGCCCCTGCTATTTAACTAGAGCACTTTGATAAAATCCACAGAAGAATCAGCAATATTGTCAGTCTTGATCTGGCAGCTTGGGTCTTCTCACTTTCTCACCACCATAAAGGTTTCTCCTTGTGCCTTTTCTATAAATATATTCATGATAATTGTTTGGATGAGCTCTTTGCTATGGTACATAAACATTTTGAATTTAAGTGCAGTACTAGGCTCATGTTGAGATATCATCAATTTACAATTGAGCTGGCTAGATGTAGCCATAGATTCTATGCTATCAGTTTCTTTTCTCACATTTCTTGCTTGTGGAACTTCCTTCAGGCTCCATGCTTCAAGCCAACTTTAATCTCCAAAATTTTAAATGTACTGTCAATCACTATCTATTCTCCTTTTGATTACTCTTTTCTCTTCCCACTCATTAATAATGTTTCTGTTCCTAATTATTCCACATCCAGATAACCCTTGTGTCTTAGTGGCTTTACTACCTTGCTTGGAGTGAAATCAATTAAAAAAAAAACAAAAATAAAGAGAAGTGATGGGATTCAGGAGATTCGCAGAAGTTTGTTCAAAATTGTTTGTTAAAATTTTGGAGTATCTATATTTGTGAGATGAGATAGTATTTACAGTATTTACATTATTCAGACTATTGTCCTCATCTTGGTTGCCATTTGTATGATGTTTCTGTTGTTGTACACTCAAGCCTTCTTCAGGTGTTAGGAATTTCAAACTGAACCCTTTATTACAATCAATGGGATATATTGTTCTTATTCCTTCCCTAGATCTACTTCTGGTAGTCATGAGTTATCTCCCTCTAACTCTCTAAGTTACTTGTTCACCACTGCTCTAGCCTGGTATTGAACTCACAACTCTTTGGGTCAAGTCGCAGGAACTAACTAATGTTTATATCCACTAGGCCTTGTGTCCTTAAGGATATAGATGTTGGTTAGTTCCTGTGACTTAGCCCAAAGAGTTGTGAGTTCAATACCAGGCTACAGCAGTGGTGAACAAGTAGCTTACTGGATTAGAGGGAGATAACTCATGACTACCAAAAGAGGCACTACTATGCAAGGAATGAAGTTCATATACCCCAGTGATTGCAATAAAGGGTTTGGTTTGAAATTCCTAACACCTGATATAAGGCCAGTGTGTACAATGACCAAAATGTCGTACAAATGGCAACAAAGATGAGGACAATAGTCTGAATAATGTAAATACTGAAATTTTTGCAAGTTTCCAGAAATTGTTTATTCGTGTTTGTTGATTTTTTTCCAGCAACAAAAACTTTATGAATTTTTAAAAAAATCATTTCACCCCAAGTAAAGTAATAAAGGCAATAACACACAAGGGGTTACTGAGTGCTAAAGAATATGAGAAAAAGAAAAAACCTTATTAAGGAGAGAGAACATAAAAATAAAAGAACAGGAATTAAGGAAGGCAAAACATAACGATTGATAGCATTTAAACTTTTGAAGACCAAAATTGACTAGGAAGAAAGAAGCTGGAAGAGAGATTTACAAGTGAGATGTACAAGAGAAGAGACTGATGGCATATAACTTACAGTTACATTGAGCAATTTCTAGTGTAAAATGATGAGACTTAGCTGCCATTCTCATACAGCATTTAAATTTGTCAAACTGAGGTATCAAAGAGTAAAGCACATCAGAACAATTACCATGAAAATATTTCTAGAAAAGGCATAGAAGATTTACATTATGGTGGTGGGAAAATAACTGAAGCCATGATGCTAGATGAAGACTTATAATATTGCAGAAGAGAGAACCAGTTTCTAATTTTATAGACAAAAAATTTAGGATACAAAAGAAAACAGGCCCTATTCTAAAAAAATTGAAATCATTACGACATAAAAGTATTTGGTAAGATTACAAGGAGAATAGTCATTAGTTCAGTTTTTTTTCAAAAACCAATTTAATGATGTCAGTCAGTTAACTGCCATATGTAATACATGCTTGGGTGATCATGTCTCAAAAGTGATATGACTGACAGAGCAGGAGATTTTCCCGCAGTAGGTTGCCATTACTTTCTGTGGTAGACTGGTTGCTAACCAAGGCCATAGAAGACAATCTGTCCTGTTATTTAACCCACAGCCAGAGGGAAAAGAGATGGATTAATATCTTTCCCAAGAGTATTTGCACATAAGTGAATGCAACAAATTCAACTGGAATTTGAACTCGGCTCTCTCTGATTTCTCGTACCAAGCTGATATCCACTGCACCTCAATGAACATCCCAATTTCATGATGAATGATCTTTAAAGGAATTGGTTATCAACAAAAACCAGCCAATATATGGGTGAACAATAAAAGATATGCCAAACACTAGAATTGTTGTCCCATTTTGGAATATTTAAAATTCCTAGTCCAAAGAATGCATGAGGATATCTGATAAAGTAAAGGTCACCTGTTTAAATAATAACTGAATGGAACTCTCATGAACACTAGTATAAAAAGAGTTTTTGTAGGACATAAAGTGATGGACGAATTTAGTACTTGAACAAAAGTAAAACTCTACCTGACTTGCAACTGGTAGTTTATTGGACTTTTTATAGAACAAATATTGGGAGATCTGTTTTAGAATTATATGCATAATCAGTTTATTTACTACATAAGTAATAACATTGTTTCTTGTTTCTTTCTCTTTCCATCTCACTTTCTTCCACACACACACACACACACACACACACACACATAAATATATTTACTGTTAATATATATATATATATATATATATATACATACACATAAATATATATATATGTATACACACAAGACTATATATATTTTCTTTTTTCATTTGGAAATGAGTTATATATATATATATACTGTTAATATATATATATATATATATATATATATATATATATATATTTACAAATTTATATAAATATATGCGGATAAATATATATATATATATATATATATATATATATATTATATTTATACATCTATATATTTATGTGTGTATATATATATATATATACACATTCACATACATATATATATATACATACTATTATTTATATATTTATTATTGACATATATATATATACATATATATATATATATATACACACACACACACAAACATATATATATATATATATATATATATATATATATATGAATGTATGTATGTATATATGTGCAAACATTAGATTTTTATGGTACAGTATAAAAATGGTTGTTACTGCAGTTCTAAAAAGAATTAACCTTTCAAGGTCGATGAAGAATCCTGAAGATGGAGAGAAGAGGCGGGTGACTAGGTATGTACATAAGTAAGAGGGAGGTATATATGATTTTCTTCTTTTTTTAATTTTGGATATTCTAGGTTTTAAATCCTATGAAAGTAGGTACTTTCATAAGAATCCTTGCCATGAGAAATATATCCAAAAGAAAGAAAAGCAGAAAGAATTTCAAAGACATAAAGAAGGTAAAAGCGGCCTGAAAGAGGAAAGAACAGTTCAAATCGCTCCTCAACTGAATAGCTTAATGCTTCAAGAAACACGTGTATGATACAACCAAGATTATATGACATAATCTGTTCAGGTTTTTAGAGGGATTAAAAAATTCTTCATTCACAAAGGATTACTGTATTTATTTTGTTTACTTATTTATTTACTTACTGGAGTCTTCCTCGGCTTTCTCTCTATGTTTGGGGAAAGTATGGCAGAGGAAACAGCAGATTTTATATTTTACAAAAGAAAAAATATGCTTTCTTTCTTTGTTTTTTCTGGTTTTCTCATTTGTCTTTAGTTCCATTTTTTAAGCATATGTTCTATTTCAGTGTCCATTAAAACAATTCCAAATTCTTGTATGCAATGACAGTCTTATGATATCAAAGTGATTTTTTAAAAATATTTATTCTACTAATAAAATCCATATTACCCAACAGTCAAAATTATAAACTTTTTGAAAATCTCAATGTAATTGGTGCATAAATGAATGAATAAACTCATATCATTTATCTTCAAGTAAAAGAGAGCACACATTTTACTTTCAACAGTTTGCTTATCACATATATGATCGCTACCCAAATGAAAACAATCTTTATTGAAAACTAAATTAGTTACTAAGACTGATTCTATATTCTTCTGCATTTTACCTTGCTACAAGATAAGTTACCAAATACCTTATCACTGGCATGCCACAATGTTTAACAGGAAAATTAGATGTATTTTAAGCAGTCATATATCAAATGAGCAAAGTTATACTATTTATTTTCAGACAAAAATGTAAAAGATTCTTCTAAGCAGTTTGAATATATTGTGTTTGCACATGAGTCAAAAACGTACATATAAGTTTGGTTTACATGTGAATCAAAAAGGAAGTTATAGGCTTGGTTAGTTCCAGTGACATAACCCAAAGAGTTATGAGTTCAATACCAGACTACAGCAGTGGTGAACAAGTACCTTAGAGAGTTAGGTTAGAGGGAGATAACTCATGACTACCAAAAGTGGGTTCACACAAGAAATGAGAATGATATACCCCAGTGATTGTAATAAAGGTTTTGGTTCAAAATTCCTAGCACCTGAAGAAGGCTGGAGTGTACAACAGCTGGAATGTCATACAGATAGCAACCAAGAGGAGGACAATTGTCTGAATAATGTAAATAGTGTAAATACTACCTCATCTCAGAAATATAGACATATACAAATAGGTTTGGTTTGCATGTTAGTCAAAAAGGTACATATAGATTTGGTTTCCACATGAGCGAAAAAGGCACATATAGATTTAATTTGCATGTGAAACAAAATAGTACTTATAGGTTTGGTTTGCACTTGATTCAAAAAGGTAAACATTTTTTTCATGAGGGCAAAAAAGATAGACATACAACAAGAATTTGAATAGTAAACTGATTTGGTTTACCTATAAATCAAAAAGGTAGTCATAAGCACGGTAACCAGGTTGGTTCATTTTTGTTTTTTGCATAATAATATAGTCAGTATATTCTGAACCCTAACTCATATGATCAGTTAGGGTTCAGAAATGATCTTCTAATGTCGATCGTGAGTTGGCTATATAAATGGTGACTTGTTTTATAGCCCAAAAAAAGTGTAAAAATGTGTAACTGTGTACTTAAAATATTTTATTTTAAATGTCTTTTCTCATCATTCTCTGTAGCTTTAAAATCATAAATTATTGGCCACAGGGATGATATTTGCAAAATCACTTATATCCATATAATTTAATTTTTTCTAGAATATTATTTTTGTTTGAGCATAGGAAACTATACTAATTTAATGTTGACTTTTAAAAAGACAAAAGCAACTAAAAGAAAATGTTATACCCTCAAGAAACGTATCCACTTGTAACCATAAAATAAAATGTTAATAAAATACTTAAAATATTTTTATTCTAATGATCCATTTTCTGATAATAGGTGTGTCTGGTTTTTTTTTTTACTTTAACTCAGTAAAAACTGTACATCTTAGAGAAATTTTTGTGAGAAAAATACTGTTACAACTTGAAAAATAAATCAATTTCCTGTCCAGTTTGCAGCTTAATAATAACAGTGTGGCGTCTGCAATTGCATTCACCCTGATAATTGTGATAGGATTCTTGCATGCTTGTTTATACTTTACTCACAAAAGCTGAAAAAAAAGACGATCAACACTGAAAGGGAAAAAGGACTGAAATGATTACTAATTGCTTCATAAAAGAATAATACTTGTGAAATAATGATACCTTTATTTTGTAAAAGAAAAATTTTTCTATTACATATTTTTATAGAAATAATTTTTTCATACAAAATAAACATATTATTTCATAGGAATCATTATTTATGCAAAAATTATCTTTACATTTTTTCCTTTTCTCTCAAGACTTTATGACTAAATATTTCCACACTTTAATACAAATTTTTTTCTAAATTGTATGTATGTACAAAAATCATTTAAAATAAAATTCCTGATGGTTAGGGATTAGTAGAAATAAGAATTAAAGCTAATTTTTAATGTCAGTCAGTCAGTTAAGTGCCATGCGCGATACACGCTTTGGGCGATCATGTCTCAAAAGAGACACGACTGACTGGGCAGAAGATTATCCAACAGTAGGTTGTCATTGCTTTCTGCAGTAGACTGGTTGCCAGCCAAGTCTATAGAACCCAATCTGTTCTATTATTTAACCCATAACTGGAGGGAAGAGACGGATTAATCCCTTTCCCAAGGGTATTTGCGCATAAGTGAATACAAGGAATTCAACTGGAATTCGAACTCAGTTCAGTGGTATTTAAAATTCATATATGCAAACCAGTTTTTGCTCAATATTTTTTCATGTTAAAAATGTCATACCTTTAATATAACAGGGATTTGAAATGGACAAGCTTCTTGATAGAAAAAAAGTTAGCAACAGACAACAATCTAAAAGCACATTTCAAGATCAATATGAAGCATGATATTCACTTATTAGACAAAAGTATCTGAGTGCCTCACACAAAAGGCTTAAACAAATAAGCCTGCAATCTTGTTTGTTTAAACAACTTGGTTGTTTTTGTTTTAGTGGCATATCAACCATTTGCTGGTTATTTAATGCTGAAAGCTAGATATTTTGTAAAATAATTTTACTTTATTTTTGGAAATAATAATGGTCTAGTGACACAAGTCTAACTAATTAACCCATAGCAGGTGAGGAGAAGAGGTGGATTCATACCTTTCTCAACTTGTGTGTAAGTGAACATAATGAACCCATCTGGAAGTGAAAATTAGCTCTCCAATTAACAATTCCAAGCCATTAAACATTACACCCCACACATCCAAACTTACCTGTTATACCCAAGCAATCATCCAAGAAGTTACTGACAAGACTTGACATTGCTTAACTTTGGTGATTGTACAGGAACTGTTGTTTTAATGGGATGTAGCCATAAGTCTAAATAACTTAGTAGTAAAAGAATAGTGTAATTAAATATACCATTTTGCTCAGGAATTAATTTTGTCTGAATAAAGATATTTTATTTTTATAGATTATAAAAATGATTAAAAAAAAAGAAGTAGCTATGTATAAATTTACTACTTTAAGTAATCTTTAAATTTATTATTTGAAGTTGATTTACCTCCCTTCCCACTACATGGTGTGACACAAAAGATATAAATAAATACACAATGGCCATTATCATATAGTAGATTCTATAAATATGAACTGACTTGGAGTCAAGCTTTAAGTGAATGTGTATTTAAGAGAAAATTGGTCAATATCATTCATTATTGATATCACTTTATAAAAGAAGATGGATATCGTCAATACTGATCATTACGGATATCTATATATATATATAAAAATAGATATGTCTGTGTGTGTGTTTGTGTGTCTCCATTTTAACAAATCCTATTCCTCTGAAACTCTTGGTCTGATTTTAACCAAAATTGGATCACTTGTCAATCAAGACATGAACCTTTGATGTATGCAAAAATTTATTGAATCAGTTTACAGGGTCTGACAGGAACCCCAAAATACTTAAAATTTATGAGCTTTTCTCCTCCAAGACACCTTATGTGAATTCAACCAAAATCAGGTAACTTATAGATCAATGTCGAATCCTTTGATGCACGCAAAACTTTTTTGAATCAATGTACAGGGTTTGTCCAAAATCAATGACAAATATAATTTTGGGTGGTCTTTTGTGCACTTTTATGCATTTCTCCAAGATACTTTATTCAAGCTCAAACAAAATCAAGTCATTGGGAGATCAAAGTCTGATGCTTTGATGTGTGAACAAAAATTTTAATTGATACACAGGGTGCAGCAAAAAATAATGGAAAATGTTGCTTTTTACAATCATTTATTTCTCCAAAACACTTAGTTGTATTCCAACAAAAATTGGATCTTTTTTGTAACTTCTACTTTATCATATACAATAACAATTTCACATTTTCTATAAGGGGTCAACCCCTCTGACACTGCAAGGACAATACATCTACTTCTTCTGTGTCATCACATCATGTGACAGGCTCTCATAATGCTTGCTCCCGATTGTACATACATCATACCCATTTATTGGCAAAATTCAAATTAACTACAGTTAATTTGGCAGACCAGACAAAAATCTTTCACTGCCATATTAAAGAACAGACATCACATAGCAATCCAATACTTTCTTCTTTGTTTCTAATGAAATTTTCTTGTCTCTTCATACTCTGCTCAGCTTTTGGAATGTGTCATTGGCCATTCCAATTTGCCTTCAGATCTCAGTGTCACACTTTCTGTCTTACAAGTACACTACCCAAGTACTTAAATTTTTATACTCGCTTGATTTTAATATCCCCAACCTGTAATTAACATTTCAGGCTCCTTCACTTGCTGATGACCATACATTTGGTTTTCTTGTAGTTTATTTGTAGTCCTTTCTTTCAACTTTCTTCATCTACCTTTTTTAGGAGGTTTAGTAGTTTTCTTTCCATACCAGAAGGGATACATAGTAAATAAAATTTCAGTAATATTGCCATCTTCTATCTTCTTGAATCACATTCATTGTTTATCCTTTTTTCAATGCCCACACAGTTTTTCTTTCACAATAACCACCTGCACACTAGTGATCGCCCTGCTTTCCTTGGGATGAAAATGATTAAATAAAAATTTAAAAGGTTCTTCTCACAAAGTGTATAAATACTGCTACCATTAAATAACATTCTAACCAATGTAACAACATCACATTGCCCAAACATGCCATAACAGCATTCAACAAAGTGAAAGTGCTGTTATATATCCAAACCTACCATGAACTGTATCTGATGATAGATAACTTTTTTAATTGGTATTGAGACCATCCTGCAAAAAGAATATTACTTGGAATGGAAACCAATTTTCAGAGGCAGAGATGCGTTATAGTTTGTTTTGTTTTTTTAATTATGATTTCACCCCAAGTAAGGTTGTACTGCTACTGGTGCACAGGAGGTTACATTAAAGGAGATTAAAGAGAAAGAGAAATAGATCAAAGAGGGTGTCAGAGAATGGCTAAGAGAAGGATAGGAACACTGGTATGAATGGAACTGCGTGAGAGTAGAGTGGAAATAGAGAAGAACAAGACACAAGCAATGCCTGGGAAAGGATGGAAGATAAGGGATTGCAATTGATGATGCATTTAAACTCTTGGAGATTGTAGCTATCAGGGAAGCAAGTATGCAGAAGTGAGTTCCACAGATGGAAAGTGCAAGAAAAGTAGCTGATAGAGTAGAAGTTCGGTTACATTTGATTATTTTCACTGTAAAAGGGTGGGGCCTAGCTGCCAGTCTAGTAGCTCAAGTAAATTCAGGCAGAGGATTCAGGGAGCTAAGTTCATCAAAGCAGAAGCCATGAAAGTATTTGTGGAAGCCACCTTATATGGGTGAGAAAGTGACTGGAGATGTTGAATGGTGTCGTGTCACATGTGAACAGCTGATTCAACAGCAGAAAAGGAAAGGATTTTCACATCGTATTGTGACCAGGGACACTAGGATAACTCTAAGCGTAGAATATCATAGGTTAGCCCAGCCATACATCAACGTGAACAGCCATGGTTTGAAACTTCTACTTTGCATTTGATAGAATCAGTTGGGTGTATTTCATTATGTGTTGCTCAAACTGACTGAAACCATCACAGGAGATTTCAAGCAACTATTTGGAAATATTTAAATGGGAAGTTCTACCATTTCTGGTGTATTCACCAAACATTGTCTTGTTCAATTATCACTTGGGTCCTGGGCATGAAGGTAAACTGCATCCAGCAGCAAGGCCTCTGATTGGGAAGTTGTGAGGAGCATCAAACCACCTCTTAATTGTTATTGTTCTCAGGTCCACTCTGACCCAGAGTGATAGCACCTGTTAGGATCCTAGCTATGGGCAAATAGTTAACCTCCACAAACTGGGGTCAAAACACTATGAAAGTATAAAAATAATCTTTTATAGAATTATATACATAGAAATAGACTTTTAAAAAATATATATATACATGTTCGAAGAAAAAATATTACCAACGATACATTTTTGAAGAAAAAATCATTAGCATAATACATTTTTGAAGGAAAAAGAATTGTTCTCAGCAAAACATTTTGAATACAAAACTAGAAAACATTTTCAATTTTCAAAAATAAAAAAGAATAAAATAAAATTTTTTTCATTAATATCTGATTAAATCAACCTTCTCACTTTAACCAAACATTTAAAATAATACCTTAACTTCTTTGGCATTAAATAACCCACAGAGGTTGATATGTTGTTAAACAAAACTTAAACTCAAACTCAATTACCACTTGTTTTGATTGATGGTACATGGTCTGGCTGAGCAGCATTTTCATTCTTCTGAAGTTGTCAAAAAATAGTTTGGCTCATGGTTAACCTCAAAAGACATGTCATTTTCTGACATGGAATTCAAATGTTGCCAGAAAGATTAGAAAAATAGTGGCTAGCAATGAATACTTTAATTGACATGTTTCTTACTAGTTTTTGTAAATAAAACATTACTTTTCATGAAAAATCAGTGAGAACATATTCAAGGTCCTAATAGATAAAGATTTATTTACTATAAGAGAAACATATACTATTCAGTACTACAGAAATGCATTTCACCAGTTGAAATTTTATTTTTCAACCCCAATGTTCTTGGGGAATTTGCACATGTTTCTGGGCTCATTTTTATGCTGAATCAGAAAATCAAGTCAGTTTTGTCTCATTACATCACCTGTTCTCAGTACGGACAATTTTGATCAATATTTTGGCTTATTTTAAGTAAAACAGAAATTATCTGTACTGAGAAAATGTGATGTGATGGAAAAAATGGACTTGATTTTCAGATTCAGCATAAAAAAATAGCCAAGAAACATGTGCCTGTTGCCCAATATTTGAGCCTAAAAAAGTGTCCAATGATGTTATAAATGATGTCTGTATGTAAATGTATAATAATAAATAAATATTTACAGTAGAAGTACATTTAAAAATCAGAAAAAAAAGGAATTGTTAGTGGTCAGGAGCTAATAAAATTTTTATTTGCATTATTGTCCTCGTTTTTGTCATTGTTATCACATTTCAGCCATCATATCTTCAAGTCTTCATTTCATCAGATGTATGTCAATCCTACAGGGGAATTCCGAACTGAATCCTTTATTTAATCAACAGAGGTACATTGTTCTCATTCCACTACACATGTCAAGGAATATCTTGTCTAGTTTTTATTTATTTATAATTGCTTGCCACATTTACACTGAGTCCAAGTACATGCTTTCCAGTCCAGAAACTGAACTCACAATTACTATATCAATAAATTCACAAACCAAAGCTTTAATACGTGGAACAATTCTTTGTGAAGAAGTTGAACCCTTCAACCTAACCTGCCTGCTGATGAGTACTGCTACTGATGTTATTTTGTTGTCCACTCACTGAAGCTTTTCTGCTGCTTTTGCAGTTAAAGACCTGCTGCCATTTGTCTTTCATTATTAGCAGCTCTCATATCATATTTATTTCTATGGTAGGCCTACTAAGAAGATTCTCACAGCCAATAGAATAGGTGCGGATTCGTTCATACATCTAACTCTCCAATGTTCTTCCTTGTCCAGTATTTTTATTTCATGCACATGTGTAGTTATCACTTTACTCCAGTGAAATCCTAAAGTCCTCTTCCATTAACCATGTCCAACATCCTACTGCTGATGTCTTTACTCTTACCCAAGTCAGGGATTGCTTCCAGTTGCTATGTCTTATGAAAGAGCAACCTGTGATTTAATCCAGGGACACACATAGTTTTGAGTTGTCCTTCTCTTAGACTGATTTCCAATTCCAGCCATAGAGCCCAGTATGCCATGTTATTTAACCCACAGATGGGATGGAGAAGAGATAGATTCAAACATTATTTATCCTCTCTTCCAATCTCAAATGGAACAACTACATTGAGTCAATAGCTAAATCCACTGCTAGGAAGGTTGGGTCACTGTGTCAGGCCAGGATGTTTTTCTCACCTGAATCCATCCTGCATATATACAAATCAACCATTCGTCCATGCATGGAGTACTGCTGCCATATATGGTCAGACGCCCCTGCTGTTCATCTCAGTGTTCTTGACAGGCTCCAAAGGAGAATCAGTAATTTGATGGCGGCTTGACTCCAGCCACTTCACCACCGACAGTATGTGGCTTCCTTCTGTCTGTTCTATAAATACTTTCATGACTTATGCTCCAAAGAACTTATCACTGGTACCTCTGCAACAGGTGCTTACTCATGCAACCAGACTGGCAACTGGGTCTCACCCATTCACAGTTAGATCAACCAAATGCAGACGACAATTCTACTCCTGCAGCTTCTTTTCTCGCACTTCCCACCTGTGGAACTCGCTTCCATATTCTTGCTTTCCTGACGGCTACAACCTCCAGGAATTTTAATGCTATCTCAATACTCATCTCTTAACCACTTGACTCTAGTTCTTTCTTCACCACCCTGTATATCCTTTCCTTTCTCTCCACCTTTGCAACTGTCATCACACCTGTATTTCCATCCTTTTCTTGCTTCTTTCTAACCGGTTCGTCTTTCTCCTCACTCTCTTCTATCTAATCTTTTTTACTCTTATGTGGCCCCATGTACATCAGTAGCATTACTGCCTTGCTTGGGGGTGATACGATTAAAAAAGAAATTATTTTCTAAATAAATCAGCCACTCTTATCCATGAATGCCCATTTGTTAGGGGACACTTGCTCAGGTGCATTTGTGTTTGTTCAACGCCCACTAAGACCATTTATGGTTTATACTGCAATTATGCTGAGTGGTCCTTTGTTACAGTTTCTGGGGGAGTGCATATTATTAATAGGGGAGTGATCAACAGTCTGAACAAGGCCAGCATGCTCAAACCCTCGATCACAATGACTTGTGACTTTGTGCCAGCATAAGCATCAATATTTCCCAAGGGTCCCATCTGCCCAATTTCACTGACAAGTCTTGGGTCAAACCGTGACAGAGTTTTCAGGCACTTTTCAAAGGTGCTACATGCTGGGATCACTTTTTCCAGGTTGATAGTATCAAGAAGTCACCTTTCTGACAAATCAACCATAGTGAGATTCAAACCCAGGCCTCATAGTCAAAAAACAAACATTCTAACTACTTGGCCATGTCATAATAATGTTAACATAATCACATTTATGTTATTATAAAATTATCTAATGTTATTTTAATGCTATTATAATGTCATTATGATGATAAGATGGAGAAAAATGTGACAGAAATAAAATGGATGTGATGAAGAAACCACAAAAAAATATTCGAAAGAAGAAAAGATTCAATTGCTGCTGTGAAACAAGTTTTAATGTTATTTTCAGAGCTTGAAAAATTAGATTGGTGACATTTAGTTCAGAAATTGGCATAAAAAGAGCAGTCAGTTTTGTTTTTTGGGGCTTTTTTTTTTCAGAGAAAAGAAATGATTGAAAAATAAATTCTAGAAAAAAATAAAAAGCAAATGTGTACAACAACTGCTATATATACTTATAACATTGCTAGCAGCTTTGAATGTCAAACCTGTCAACAATGGCAAAAGACCAAAGGCTTCTTCTTTGACTACAGTCAGTCAGTTAAGTGCTATACATGATACATGTTTGGACGATCATGTCTCAAAAGAGACATTGAATGGGCAGAAGGTTTTCCCTCAGTAAAACTTTTTTCCTTAGTTTCTGTGATAGACTGGTCGCTCACCAAGGCTATAGAACATCAATCTGTCCTGCTATTTATTTTGTATCTAGAGGGAAGAAAGATGGATTCATATCTTTCCAAATAATATTTGTGCATAAGTGAATGCAACAAATTCAACTGGAATTCAAACTCAGCTCCCAAATTTCTCATTCCGAGCCGATATCCACCACACCATAATGCACACATCTTTGACTAAAATTTCTAGTAATCAATAAAAGTGAACATTTACTGTCACATTTATTTTAACAAAAAATAATTTGCTTGAATATGATAGAAAATGGATCTGGAATGGTCACCTCTTTTTTTCTTTATACCTGAGGAAATGGCAAATATCAGTAAAAGAGATCAGATCTCCTGGATTTGATGGCATTAGATCTTAATTGATCACTATTTTTTTTCAATGATGTTCACCCTGTACAAGGCTTGAGAGCCACTTGGGGGCACAGTTTATGTGGATGGATGAGAAAGATAACAGTTAATCCTAGACTTGAACAGGTTAAGATTGTAGTGATCAGGAAAGCATCCTCTTGGGAGTTTGTTCCACAGAGCAGTGATTCATGTGAAGCTGCTTGTATGGGACTTACATCTCACCAATGGAATACAACTGGTATGAAGCTGGTTTGTTGTAATGTACATGGTATCATGGGTCTTAACCATGAAGATTGCAACTGGAAGAATTAAGGAATAGAATTCATCTAAATAATTCAATGGTCACTACTTTTATATTTTGGTCAAAACTAAGAAGATCACTACTATTTTTGTATAAGCCTCTTGGACTTGATAGTATATGGATACGGAGAGATCATAACATTTTTATCCTGAAGGAATTTAAGGAGAATATTACAGGCAATAGAATTGTAGTAATGATGAAGAATCTATTGACACCAGGTGTTGGGATAAAAAACAACAATAAGCTGGAGTGAAACTGGCAATAAAATTATAGTAATAATAAAGATTTTATCTTGTCAAAGCATTAGTATAAAAATCAATATTAATAAAATGAAAAAAATTAATAATAAAATGATATTGCAAAAAAAAAATCAATTCTACATCATAATGATTTCATGTGTAAGTTGCAAAGGCAAAATCCTCTCCCAGGTTATATTCCATTTTCCATCTATCATATTTAAATAGCTTCCTTCTTACAACCTCTTATGATTGCCTTTTCATCTAAAATTTTCATCTTATAGTTTTTCTCCCTCATCACAAAAATTACAAAAGAATATCTGTCTTTCAAATGACGGACTTTGTATTAAAATATAAATTCAAAATATTTCTGATTTTTTCTTTGCTTTGAATTAAATTTCTACCAGCTTCACCCTTATGAAACCCAAATATTAAATCATCACAACAAAATGAATAACAGCATTAATAACTCAGCTTTATATTTATAATAGATATATTCATTTTTCAATACAAACAGTTATTATTTTTAGATTATTTTTTATAGTATATGATGTAGATCAGTAGATATGCATAGAATATAAGGATTGAGGTATTGTAATTATTTACATTGTTTACATTATTCAGAAATTCATCCTCATCCTTATTGCCACACTAACGATGTTTCGACCATTGTACACTCCAACCTTTTTCAAGTGATTAAAATTTCAAACTAAACCCTTTATTTCGATTACTGGGATAGATTGTTCTCATTCTATGAGTCATGCCACCTCCAGATGTATTAGTTACCTCCCTTTACCACAATTCTCTCAGTCACTAGATCTAACCAATGCTTTTATCTACTGGGCCATGTGTTCTGACTTGACATGCCCCAAAGAGTTGTGAGTTCAATACTTGGCTACAACAGTGGTGAACAAAAACTTAGAGAGTTGAGATAAATGGAGATAACTAAGACACCCGGAAGTGGCATGACTCATGGAATGAGAACAGTCTACCCCAGGGATCAAAATAAAGGGTTTAGTTTGAAATTTCAGTCACCTGAAGAAGGTCAGAGTGTACAATGGCTGAAACTATGTGAATATGGTAATAAAAATGAGGACAACAGTTCTAACAATGTAAAGACTACAAATAACATAAAGGTTATTAGAATTTTTTTTTAATCGTTTCACCCCAAGCAAGGCAGTACCGCCACTGATGCACATAAGAGTAAAAGTTTAGACAGGAGGAGAGTGAAGAGAAAGACAAACCAGTTACAGGGGTGTCAGAGAAAAGGCAAGAGAAAGATGGGAACACAGGTGTGAAGACAATTGTGAGGTAGAGAGAAAGGAAAAGAACAAGATATACAGGGTGATGTACAAAGAACTGGAGTCAAGTGGATGAGAGATGGGTATGGACATTGCATTTAAGTTCCTGGAAGTTGTAGCCATCAGGAAAGCAAGTATATGGAAGTGAGTTCCACAGGTGGGAAGGGTGAGAAAAGAAGCTGATGGAGTAGAATTGACGGCTGCATTTGGTTGATCTAACTGTAAATGGGTGGGACCTTGTTGCCAGTCTGGTTGCATGAATGGAAAGTAAAATTGATAAGCTAAAATCAAACTGGCTCAGTCTGCTTCATTCCTTTTTGCATGAAAGGCATGAATCCATTTTTCTCACCCTAGTTATGAGATAAATAGCAATTAGACAGTTTCAGGATTAACATGGCAGGTAGTCTAGGAGACAATTTCAAGATTAATATGGCAGGTAGTCTAGGAGAAGGACTTAATATAGATAAAAAAAACAGGAAACTGTTACATCTTTCTCAAGAAGTCATGTCATTACAAGGATAATAAAAAGAAAAAGGAATCTGTGGAGAGCCATGATTATCTAAAATTCTCCTGGGCATTAAAATAAATTTTAGGTTAGTTATAAATTCATCTCTTTAGTTGTAGTGATCTTGTGATAATGAGAAATAAAAATATGTAGAGTCTCATGACCACAAGAAATAAAAAGTCCTAATTTCCCATGATTCCATTATAAAAAAGAAAGCTGCTCTATTAGCAAGAAATTTAAAATCTCTTTTCAACAGTTTCTCACCACCTGAATACATTGATCAGAGCAGCTCCAGGAATGAAGACTAAAGTTAAATTCTAATCAAATATTACTTTCTCATGTTAAACATGACCTTTTAATGATAGACTTATCACAAGCAAAATAATTTATTCATTCACCAAGACAAACACAAATATCAGAGACATTTAGCAACCACATTACAAGAACTTTCATATATCTGCCAAACAACCAAATCCTTCTGACAATAAATCCTTCTATATATGAATAGAAGTCTCACTTTGTTGTTACAATATATATCTATATTTTACTCACCAAAAACAGGAATCATATAAGGTTCATCATAACATAGTCCTAGTACAAACAATATTGATAAGAGTCAAAATTGCTTGTATCATTTTTTTAGATTTCAATGTAGGAAGATTGTATTAATATTTAATCAAGTTAAATCAATCAACCTCTTTCAAAATTCTTACAATAAAACTTTTGGAAACCATCAAGAAAAGGAAATATTAAAAATGCTCACAATAAAATATTACAACAGAATCAAAATGGCTACCAAATATATGATCTCTCATAATAATTTGGCAGCCATTTTGATTTTGTGGAATGAAGCATTCAAATTACAAATGGAAACAGAAGTTGTCTTTAAAGTTGAAAAAAAGATATCAAGATTTAAAAGTAATTGAAGAGGAAAATGATTTTTAAGACAAAAGATTTGCTTTTATTGAATCTTTTCCTTTTTAAAATTGAAATACAATTGTTATAGTGAAGGTTGGAGACTAGAACACAGCCATTATTCTGATGATTCTCAGTACAAGGAAAATGAATGCAGTATGCATGTGCGTGTGATAATTGTGAACATGTATGTGTGCGTATTGTATTTTATTCATTTTGAAAAATATATATTTGAATATGTGACTATATATGATCTATTTTCAAACATTTTATTCAGATATGCTTTTGCATATGTGTGCCTTTCAAGTAAATTTGTAAAAATTTGTAACTTTTAATTGAAGAATCAGTATTACATTAGATGTTAAAGGTGACTGTTCCACTGTGACGGACTAAGCAAAGGCTCTAAATGTGCCTATTTTTAGTTTATTGACTTTGAATTGATAAAAATAAAAATTGATAAAGGTCTGGTTTGGTCCACGTGTAATTTCAAGACTTTATTAATCATTATCGGATGTGTGTTGTGATTCAGTGGATATCAGCTCAGAATGAAAAATCAAAGATCCAAGCTCAAATTCCAGTTGAATTTGTTGCATTCACTTATGCACAAATAGCCCTGAAAAAGTTATTAATCTGACACTTCTCCCACCATTAAATTGGTTAAATTGCAGGGCAGATTAGAATCTATAGCTTTGGTTGGCAACCAGTCTACCAGAGAAAGTAATGGCAACCTACTGTGGGATAATCTTCTGCTCGGTCCAGTCATGTCTCTTTCGAGACATGATTGCCCAAGCATGTATCACATATGGCAACTGACTGATCAACCATGACATTCAAATAAGAAGTTTTTAAAAATTTGGTACCTGTCAATAGTAATGGTACTATTAGCTGCTTCCTTATAAGGAAACATTCAGCATTCATTAACTGAGCAGCAAGTGCTAGTGACAGTTGAAATCTACAAATTTTTTCTATTAAAACAATTTTTCAAGAAAATGGATTTCACCACATATTGTGCTTTCCAGTATTGATGGAGGTTTCCTTCCTAACTTTCTGCTTGAAGCAGTGTGGAATGTTAGTAACTTGATTATATCATTATTTCCTATCATTGGAGCAGTATTTGCCATTATTTTCTCTTTGAGTTATATTGTAGGTCTTAGTAAAGACCATTCTTCTTCAAACCTCATAGACTGGCACTATAGAATCCCTAACAAAGAACTGTACCAAATCACAGAAACCCCATCACTTGAGGACTATCAATAGCAGCAACAACTAAAATGAATAGTACATGTGCCTTGAAAAGAAAATAATGACATAATCAAGATATTGATATTGCATGCTATTTCAGTGCCTGTAGGTCTTAGCAAGGACCATTCTTCTTCAAACTTCAAGGACTGGCAGTACGGAATCACTAGCAAAGAACTGTACCAAATAATAGAAACCACCTCAGCTAAGGAGTTTCAATAGCAGCAACAACAAAAATGGATAGTGCGTGTAAGTCAATGAGAGAATAATAATATTTTGACACTCCACACTACTTCAAACAAAAGATTAGGAAGGAAACTTCCATCAATACTTGAAAGAGCAATGAGAGCTCATGAAGTTGAGAAACTAATTTTCCTGAAAAAAGTGAAAAATTTTATAAATTTCAATTGTCAGTTGTACTGGCTGCTCAATTAATGAACACTGAATGTTTCCCTGTAAAGAAATGACTAACATTACCATTATCATTGATTTCAAAATACGAGTGAATTTTATACAACATTGTGTTTTATATTCTGAAAAATATGGCGATTGATGCAACAATGCTTACACAAGAATCTGTGGGAGGATTTTAAATTGTGGTCAAGTTTTTAGCAACTAATAAGAAGGAAAATTTTGAATTCAAACCACTTAGGCTTGGTGCTAGAAACTCCAACTTGTAAAAGAAACTAGTTAGTGAAAATGCATCATTTTTGTTGTATTATTTCAGCCTTGTTCTCCACATGTTTCATGTATTATTACATCTACATGTATTATTTCAGCCTTGTTCTCTACATGTGGCATAGAAATCTGATTTAGATACACTAAATGCATATAACAGTTGACAGAAAAAGTGACTGAAATTTGAAAACACATTGGAATAGCACAAGATGCCTTCTAAAAACTAAGCAAAATACGAAATAAGGAAAATTTCATTCGAAATGAAACAAGAGCACTGAAATGTTATGTCTAATCTCTTATATGGCTGTGAATGCTAGACAATCTCTTTCTAACCTGAAGTGGCAGAGACGTGGTTTTACAAAAAGATGCTGAGAATACCATATGCCCAACATGTGAGCAACGATGAAGGTTTAAGGAAAAGAGAAACAACAAAACACTTATACTTACAATCAGAAAGAGACATCTGAGAAACACAATGAGGAAAGAGTCCTTAGCAAATTTAACACTCACATGATATACAGACGGCAGGAAAAGTTAAGGAAAACAGTGAGTAACCTATTTAATAAATTTGTATAAACAGACAGCTGAGCAGTGACAGGAAATTGTGAAGAGTTATAACTAAACACATCCAGAAGAGACATAAGTCATAAAAGAAGAGGAATATCATATAAAATTTGATTTAAGAGTTGTTATTTAATACAAATTTTATTTAACAGTTATTATATGATAAATATACATCTTAAGAGGCTTACAGCCTATCACGTTGAATACACCGGTTCTCACTCGATCACCAATGTTAAGCAACGTTGAGCCTGGTCAGTACTTAGATGGGTGACTGCTTGGGAATACTTGGTACTGTAAGCATTTAGTGACGGATGTGCGTTGTGGTGCAGTGGATATTGGCTCAGAAAGAGAAATCGGTGAGCCGAGTTCGAATTCCAGTTGAATACCCTGCATTCACTTAAGCACTGGTACTCTTGGGAAAGGTATTAATCCGTCCCTTCCCTCCAGTTATGGGTTAAATAACAAGGGTAAGACTTGGGGACCCTACCCTTAAAAACAAATCCCAATGAATCTTGATACTCAAAAAAGAAAAAAGTATTACTAGACACAAAAACTTATATAAAAAAAAACAACAATAAATTGTTGAAAGAAAAAGGTATTACCAGCAATAAATAAATAAAATTTAGCCATCTATGAATGGCTGGATAAAGCCAGCCATTCATAGATGGACAGCTAAAAGCACAGTCATTCTGAGGTTTTCTCTGCTATTCTGATGATGAGATTATAGTCTCGAAATATCATAATAAACAGGTCATACAAACACCTCCCGACCTTCCTTTATTTCATTCAACGCATTGTGACAGCCTTCAAGACATAACACATACAAATAAAATTTAGTTGGCAATAAATGACCTGCCAAGGTTGATATGCCATAAAAATAAAACAACCAACCAAAATACATCTTAAGAACTGTTTTACGATATTAATGATTATTTAAGCTTAATGACATATAATTATGATTTAAGAACCTGTAAGTAATTCCCCAGTATTTTGGACAGAATGAGAAGTTTATCACTTGTTTGCTGTTTAGTATTGAGCTTTTGGTTCTTTGTAAAGCTTTTTCATTCTCTTTCATTCCCAGTAGCCTCTTGTATCCAATTGGCATTATTGCTTTGCTTGGGGATGAACTGATAAAAAAAAAAACTAGTAAAATTTATTTTAAAGCTGTTACATTTAATGAATATGTGAGAGCCGATTTTTCATACATAAAAGTTACTTAATATCTATTTTATAACATTAATCTATATTATAATGAGAGCCATATGGGGTCTGTCACAAGGCCTTATTAGTGAGAAGAGTGATAGGTTAATCTTTCTTTCTTGAAAGATTATTGAGATGAGGGAGGATGTTGGCTGATATTTATGACTGTATTTAAGTCCTTTGATGTCTTGGGAGGGAGGAGAATGACTGCGTTTCATTTTTCTGGAACTGTATGTGTGTATGTATATCTTCCCTTTTCTTACTGAAATCAAATAGCGTCTTTTCCCATAGATGTTAAGTATTTTTATGTTCCCTTATTTCTTTCTTTCTAGTCAAATCCCTGTTTTAGGAAAACTTCTCTTAATAATAATTTAAAAAAATAATTCAGCAGATGAAATTATTTTATTCATTGCAATTTTTTTCCTGAATTCATGCTAAACCAAACCGAAATGGTTGTCATCGATTGCGAACATGAAGAAAGTAAGAATGAAACACTTTAATTCCATTCTCGAATTGTATTTTTCGATTTTTCCACAAAAGTGTCCGAGTCCCAGTCACAGCCGACTGGCCGACCACGGCTGCCCGTCCGACACATGTCTGATCATGCCCAGCGATTGGTCGTCGGCTGAGCGTCTGACTTACATCGATCATGCCAACATGTGGTTCTCCGATCTTATCAACACAGCCTACAACGAACGATGTTGCTTGGGTGCCACGTAAATCCTGTCCCCCCAAGCAAGGCATTTTACTGCCACTGTTGTGCAGGGGGTTTCATAGGAGGAATATTATGAAGAGTGAGAGGTTGCAGGGGGTGTCAGGAAGAGAGTAGGAGAGGGAAGAGATTACTGATGAGAGTGGGGTGGATGTAGAAACGCATGAGAGAGAGGATGTAAGTTAGTGAGACAGGAGATGACTATTGACTTTACATTTAAATTCTTGGAGATTGTAACTGTCAGGAAAGCAAGTATGCGGAAAAGAATTCCACAGGCGGGAAGTGCGAGAAAAGAAGCTGCTGGAGTAGAATTTGCGTTTACAATTGGATTTGTATTTTAAAGACCTTTATCTTCCTTCTTTCATTCTTTCTTTCTTTTATATTCTCGCTAAAATCAACTTTTATTCCTATATATTTGAACAAAATATTTTAATAACAATCATAAACCATGGGATACAAAGCATGGGAACAGGTTTGAAATTGGCAACTTTTTTCATCTCATTGAAACAGATATTAAACACTTTTATTTTTTTATTTTTTTTTAATCATATCACCCCGAGCAAGGCAGTAATGCCACTGATGTGCAGGGGGCTACATATGAATGAAAAGATTGGAAAAGAGAAAACCAGAAACCGCATCCTAAACAGGAAACAGATGAGCCTCTTCACCTGTTCAATTAATATGTATGGAGGTGAACCAAGGATAGTTTAGTCTATCTACTCCAATTGAAAAAAATTTTAAAAAAGTAACATTGGAAAAGAGAAAACCAGAAACCGCATCCTAAACAGGAAACAAGGGATGAGCCTCTTCACCTGTTCAATAGATGTGGGTGAAGTATGAACCGAGCAATAGTTTAGTCCATCTAATTCAATTGAAAGTGAGAAGATTGAAAAGAGAAAACCGGAAAACCGCATCCTAAACAGGAAACAAGGGATGAGCCTCTTCACCTGTTCAATAGACGTGGGTGGAATGTGAACTAGCCACTAGTTTAGTCTATCTACTCCAATTGAAAAAAAGTGAGAAGATTGGAAATGAGAAAACCGGAAACCGCATCCTAAACAGGAAACAAGGGCGAGCCTCTTCACCTGTTCAATAGACGTAAATGGAATGTGAACTAGGGCGATAGTTTAGTCTATCTACTCCAATTGAAAAAGCAGAAGATTGGAAATGAGAAAACCGGAAACCGCATCCTAAACAGGAAACAAGGGATGAGCCTCTTCACCTGTTCAATAGACGGGAATGTGAACTAGGCGATAGTTTAGTCCATCTACCCAATTGAAAACAAAAAGTGAGAAGATTGGAAAATGAGGAAAACCAGCTCAGCATCCAACAAGAAACAAGGGATGAGCCTCTTCACCTGTTCAATAGACGTGGGTGGAATGTGAACTAGGCGATAGTTTAGTCCATCTACTCCAATTGAAAACAAAAAGGAGAAGATTGGAAATGAGAAAACCGGAAACCGCATCCTAAACAGGAAACAAGGATGAGCTCCTTCACCCCAATGAAGTCAAAACGCAGGGTGGAGGTGAACCAGGCGATAGTTTAGTCTATCTACTCCAATTGAAAAAAAGTGAGAAGATTGGAAAGAGAAACCTGAAACAGCATCCTAAACAAGAAACAAGGGATGAGCCTCTTCACCTGTTCAATAAACGTGGGTGGAATGTGAACTGGTGATAGTTTAGTCTATCTACTCCAATTGGAAAAAAATAAGTGAGAAGATTTCAAAAGAGAAAACCGGAAACTGCATCCTAAACAGGTAACAAGGGATGAGCCTCTTCACCTGTTCAATAGACGTAAGGGAATGGAACTAGGCGATAGTTTAGTCCATCTACTCCAATTGAAAAAAAAAGTGAGAAGATTGAAAAAGAGAAAACCGGAAACTGCATCCTAAACAGGAAACAAGGGATGAGCCTCTTTCTACCTGTTCAATAAACGAGGGTGGAGTGTGAACTAGGTACATAGTTTAGTCTATCTAAATTCAAAATTGAAAAAAAAATTTTAAAAAAGTAACATTGGAAAAGAGAAAACCAGAAACCGCATCCTAAACAGGAAACAAGGGATGAGCCTTCATCTGTTCAATAGATGTGAAGAAGAACCGAGCAATAGTTTATTCATCTGTCCAATTGAAAAAAAGTGAGAAGATTGGAAAAAGAGAAAACCGGAAACCCATCCTAAACAGGAAACAAGGATGAGCCTCTTCACCTGTTCAATAGACGTGTAGCTGCAATCAATATTTAGTCTATCTACTCCAATTGAAAAAAAAAAGTGAGAAGATTGGAAATGAGAAAACCGGAAACCCATCCTAAACAGGAAACAAGGGATGAGCCTCTTCACCTGTTCAATAAGGACGTAAATGAAATGAACTCAGCGATAGTTTAGTCTATCTACTCCAATTGAAAAAAAGTGAGAAGATTGGAAATGAGAAAACCGGAAACCGATCCTTTGAAACAGAAACAAAGGGATATTTGTTTCCTCACCTGTTCAATAGACGTAAAGGGAATGAATCCAGGGCGGAGACAGTTTAGTCCATCTACCCAATTGAAAACAAAAAGTGAGAAGATTGAAATGAGAAAAACCGGAAACAGCATCCTAAACAAGAAACAAGGAGGTGAGCCTCTTCACCTCACCATTACTCTGGGTGGAATGTAAAGAACTAGTTTAGTTTAACCCATCTACTCCAATTGAAAACAAAAGTGAGAAGATTGAAATATGAAAACCGGAAATCCCGCATCCTTGAAACAGGAAACAAGGATGAGCCTCTTCACCTGTTCAATAAACGAGGGTGGAGTGTGAACCAGGCGATAGTTTGAATTATCTACTCCAATTGAAAAAAAAAAGTGAGAAGATTGGAAAAGAGAAAACCGGAAACAGCATCCTAAACAAGAAAATAAGGGATATCTCTTCGACCGTTCAATAAACGGGTGGAATGTGAACTAGGTGATAGTTTAGTCTATCTACTCCACTGGAAAAAATAAGTGAGAAGATTGGAAAATAGAAACCTGAAACTGCATCCTAAACAGGTAACAAGGATGAGCCTCTTCACCTGTTCAATAGACGTGTGAATGTGAACTAGGCGATAGTTTAGTCCATCTACCCAGACTAAAAAAAAAAGTGAGAAGATTGGAAAAGAGAAACCGGAAACTGCATCCTAAACAGGAAACAAGGGATGAGCCTCTTCACCTGTTCAATAAACGAGGGTGGAGTGTGAACTAGGCGATAGTTTAGTCTATCTACTCCAATTGAAAAAAAAAGTGAGAAGAGTGGAAATGAGAAAACCGGAAACCGCATTCTAAACAGGAAACAAGGGATGAGCCTCTTCACCTGTTCAATAGACGTGGGTGGAATGTGAACTAGGCGATAGTTTAGTCTATCTACTCCAATTGAAAAAAAAAAGTGAGAAGATTGGAAATGAGAAAACCGGAAACCGCATCCTAAACAGGAAACAAGGGATGAGCCTCTTCACCTGTTCAATAGACGTGGGTGGAATGTGAACTAGGCGATAGTTTAGTCTATCTACTCCAATTGAAAAAAAAAAGTGAGAAGATTGGAAAAGCGAGAAGATTGGAAAAGAGAAAACCGGAAACCGCATTCTAAACAGGAAACAAGGGATAAGCCTCTTCACCTGTTCAATAGACGTGGGTGGAATGTGAACTAGGCGATAGTTTAGTCTATCTACTCCAATTGAAAAAAAAAAGTGAGAAGATTGGAAATGAGAAAACCGGAAACCGCATCCTAAACAGGAAACAAGGGATGAGCCTCTTCACCTGTTCAATAGACGTGGGTGGAATGTGAACTAGGCGATAGTTTAGTCTATCTACTCCAATTGAAAAAAAAAAGTGAGAAGATTGGAAAAGAGAAAACCGGAAACAGCATCCTAAACAAGAAACAAGGGATGAGCCTCTTCACCATTTCAATAGACGTGGGTGGAATGTGAACCGGGCGATAGTTTAGTCTATCTACTCCAATTGAAAAAAAAAAGTGAGAAGATTGGAAAAGAGAAAACTGGAAACCACATCCTAAACAGGGAACATGGGATGAGCCTCTTCACCTGTTCAATAGATGTGGGTGGAGTATGAACCGAGCAATAGTTTAGTCTATCTACTCCAATTGAAAAAAAAGTGAGAAGATTGGAAAAGAGAAAACCGGAAACCGCATCCTAAACAGGAAACAAGGGATGAGCCTCTTCACCTGTTCAATAAACGAGGGTGGAGTGTGAACCAGGCGACTGTTTAGTCTATCTACTCCAATTGAAAAAAAAAAAGTGAGAAGATTGGAAAAGAGAAAACTGGAAACCACATCCTAAACAGGAAACAAGGGATGAGCCTCTCTTCCTTTCTTTTATTTCTTTCCTTCTTTCTTTAATCACTTATTTCCTGAAACCGAGTAGCATCACTGATAGTTCTTTCCCATCTTTACATGCTATCAAAACAAAATAGTCTCTTATTTATGAACTATTTGCAGGGCATGGCATATGTAACTAAGAAACTAAAGGATGAACATGCAGAATTAGAATAAAATAAATATAAACGTTATATTTGGTAGATATCCTATTTTTTTATTAAACAATGTAACTGATGTCTACAGGGCTAAGTAATTGAGACTGAGTAAAGATGCTGTACCTTTTGGCAGGGTTCTTTGTTAGTAATCAATATTTAATAGTAAACAAACATGTGGTTGATTCTGCCGCATTTCAATATTTATTTACTCCTGCAAAATATCTTTTTTTCTGAAGGCTCACCTTAAACACATTTACATGTACACTTTCCCACTTTTATTCAGTGGGTGGCTTTTGAAGTGAAAACCTCTCATAAAATATAAATAAATCTGGAAAAGTGATTTGGACTTTTAGAATTTTAAAAAACCTTTCTTGAGCATGTTTTTTTTTTTAATTTTATCTCAAACCAAAAAACGTATTTTATCAAAAACTTTGGATATATTTGTATATATTTCTGATATGAGGTATTGTATTTATTTACACTATTTACATTGTATTAACTTCTATAAATAATAATCTATTGTATAAAAATTAATATAAAATTAATTAACTTAAGATTATTAGAACAATGTTTGTGTGGTTTTGATAACAATCACTGGCTGATAAGTTTAAACAAAGCATATAAAGTTTGAAGCAATTTATTAATAAACTTTGTTACTAAACTTCTTCTATAAACCAAATCTCATCAGGATGTAGACGATAATGGCCTTCCATATCTTCCTATCCCTAGTAGATCTTAATACACTTTCTCCTGTTACCCTTCCCAAACCTTGCTCTGCCATCCATTTACTCAAGCCCATCAAGTATGTTATGCATTGCTTTCCCCTGTCTCTCTTTACCTCTATTTTACCTGTGAGTATCAGATTCTCCAAGTCCTCCTTCCTCATTATTGTCTTTTCCTGATGTTAAGTATTAGTTTCCTTTTCGTTTACATCCTTTCCAGAACCTTGTTGTTGCTCACATGTTCTGTCCAGGGTATCCTCAGCATCTTTCTGTAGAATTATATTTCAGTTGCTTCAGGTCTCTCCTTCATCTTTGAAGAGATTGTCCAGCATTCCCTGCCATACTGAAAAACAGACATCACATAACAATCAAGTACTCTCTTCTTTGTTTCCAGTTTCTTTTACAGTGAAACCGATAAAATGCAGCCGTAACTTCTACTCCAACAGTTTCTTTCCTCGCACTTCCCGACTGTGGAATTCTCTTCCAAACGATTGCTTCCCCGACGGCTACAATCTCCAGGAATTTAAATGTAAGGTCAATAGACACCTCCTAACACACTAACTTGCTCCCATTCTATCAAGCACTCTTCCCATCTGCCCAACCCTCATCCTCGCTATCCTTACTCATCTGTCACCTTCCTCCTGACATTCCATATGTCTAACCACTCCTTCTCGTTACCTTCCCCTATGTAGCCCCATGCGCAATAGTGGCAGTGGAATGCCTTGCTTGGGGTGAGATGATTAAAAAAAAAAATTTTTTTAAAAAGTAAATTTTCCTGTATCCCAATACTCTACTCAGCTTCTGGAATGCATCCTTGACCATGCCAGTTCACCTTCGGATCTCAGTGTCACACTTAACATCTTCTGTTAGAACACTTCACATGTATTTAAATTTCTCAATCTGCTTAATTTTAGTATGCCCAGACTGTAGTTGGCATTTTGGGCTCTTCTTTTTAATGATGACCATGCATTCAGTTTTCTTGTAGTTTATAGGTAGTTTTTTCTTTCTGCTTTTCTAAGCTACCTTCTGTAAGAGGTCCTGTAGTTTTTTTCCTGTGTTTGCTATCAGCACTGTATCACCTGTGTATCTTATATTGTTCAAATTGTGGCCGCCAATGACAAATTTTAGCATGACTTCTAGGGCTCTCTGAATTGTCTTACTGTATAGGTTGAATAGATCTAGTGAAAAGACATATCCTTGTCTTCCACCCTGTTTTAACTTTGTATATCTGCTGAACTCATTTCCTAAACATTGTTACTAAACTACCATTCAGTCAGTTGAATGCCATACATGATACACGCTTGGGTGATCATGTCTCAACAGAGACATGACTGACTGGGCAGAAGATTATCCCGCAGTAGGTTGCTATTGCTTTCTGCGGTAGACTGGTTGCCGACCAAGGCTATAGAATCCAATTTGTCCTGTTATTTAACCCATAACTGGAAGGAATAGGCGGATTAATACCTTTCCCAAGGGTATTTGTGCGTAAGTGAATGCAATGAATTCAGCTGGAATTCGAACTCGGCTCCCCAATTTCTCGTTCCAAGCCGATATGAACTGCACCACAACGCACATAAATCATTAAAAACAATTTTATATAATAAAAATTAATAAAAAACTTTTTGACTTGAAATTACTTTTTAATTCATTTTAAATGAAGTTATTTGGACTTGATGATTTTGATGATAACTGTTTGATGATAATGGTAATATTAGCTGTTTCCTTATGAGGAATTTCTGGGATTAAGTGTCATAATTATTTATATCATTTACATTCAGACTAATATCCTCATATTTGTGGTGTAGAGGATATCAACTAAGAGTGAGAAATAAGGTAGATGAGTTCAAATTCCAGTTTACATGCAAATACCCTTGGGAAAGATATTAATCCATCTCTTCTCCCTCCAGCTAAGGGCTAAATAGAAGGACAGATTGGGTTCTATAGCCTTGGTTGGCAACTAGTTTACTGCAGAAAGTAATGGCAACCTAGTGTGAGAAAATCTGCCTAGTCAGTCAGTCAGTCAGTCAGTCAGTCATGTCTTGAATGAGACTTGATCACCTCAAGCTTGTGTCACATATGGTATTTAACCGACTGGCTGTGGTTGTTATAACAATGTTTCAGACATTGTGCCTTCTGATATTCTTCAGGTGTCTATTAGGCAGTGTAACTTTCAAGGAATTTCCAGCATGAAAAGTTATCATTATTTTCTTTTGTCTGCATTTTAATTTCTATTCTACATCCTTCCCCAGGTATCTAGGGGTTCATTATTTAGTTTTCCACTGAGTCTATATGACATAGTAATTATGAATTCAGTCTCTAGGCTAGGTTGTACAGAGTTAAACCCAAAGTTAGCACTTACTGAGCAGTACTAAATAAGAAAAAGATGAGATATCCCTAGACATGGACAGCAGAACAAGAACAACCATGGATCAAATAAAAGGATCAGTTCAAAATTCCTTGAAGTTTACATTAAATTGACAGATACCTGAATAAAGTGACAATGGGTGAAATGCTGTGATAACAAGTATGAGGATATTAGTTCAAATGTAAATAGTGTGTAAATGTTTGTTTTTAACATTCAGTCAGTTAAGTGCTATATGTGATTTACACTTGAGCAATGATGTCACATTCACTCTATGACTAAGCAGAAGATTTTCCTGCAGTATGCTGCATTTTCTTTCTGTGGTAGACTGGTTGCCAACCAAGGCTATATAACCCAATCTGTACTGTTCAACCCATAGCTTGACTGAGAAGAAATGGATTAATACCTTTCCCATGAGTATTTGCACGTAAGTGAATGTAATGAATTCAATTAAAATTTAAACTAAGCTCTCTGATTTCTCATCCCAAACCAATATTTATTATAATACAACACATATTTTTTAACATTAAGAAAAAAGGAAGGAGAGCTTGGAGAACCTGATACTGACTGGCCAGATAGAAGGAAAAAGAGACAGAGGAAAGCAGCAGATAACATATTTGTAGGGCCTGATCAGGTGGATGATGGAACAGGGTTTGCAAGGTGTAACAGGAGCAAACATACTAAGAGCCACAAGGGATAGGGAGACGTGAAGAACCATGATCACCTATGTCCTGAAGGGACAGAGCACATAGAAGAAAAATGAGACATGTATTTTACAATATTCAAATTCTTCAAATGTTATCTTCCACTTTGTTAAATCATTTTTATTTCTTCTGACTTTTCATGTCTGGTAATTTCTTTCCTTGATACATAATTATTAGGCTCCCTTACCAAACACTCATACCAAATGTTAGTCAATTTCCACACAGATGAAGAGAATACGTGAGGCAACAGAGATGTGGTTCTACAAATAATGCTGAGAATACCATGGTCAGAATATGTAAGAAATGAAGAAGTTTTAATGAAACTGGAAACAAGAAAGACTTAAAGACAGAAAGAAACAGCTGAAATTTTGAGTCACAAAATGAGGAAAGAGAATTTGACACTCTCAAGATACACTGAAAAAAAGGCAAGAGGAAAACAATGAGCCACCTACTTAACAAAATTGTGTAAATTGATAGCAAAAACAAGCTGTTGGAAGGATAATAAAAGAAACTGAGTTTTTTTAAGTTACTCATCTAAAATATTCTGTAGATTTTTTAATCAATTTGCCCATTATTGATCCAAGTTCCTTCTCCAAAACATTCTGTAAATTTTTTAATCATTCACCCATTATTGATCCAAGTTCCTTCTCCAAAACATTCTGTAAATTTTTTAATCAATTCACCCATTACTGATCCAAGTTCCTTATCCAAAATATTCTGTAGATTTTTTAATCAATTCACCCATTATTGATCCAAGTTCCTTCTCCAAAACATTCTGTAAATTTTTTAATCAATTCACCCATTACTGATCCAAGTTCCTTATCCAAAATATTCTGTAGATTTTTTAATCAATTCATTCATTATTAATCCAAGTTCCTTATCCAAAACATTCAGCAGATTTTTTAATCAATTCACCCATTATTGATCCAAGTTCCCTATCAAAAATATTCTGTAGACTTTTTAATCAATTCTCCCATTAATGATCCAAGTTCCTTATCCAAAACATTCTGTAGATTTTTTAATCAATACGCCAATGACACCACAGTTTACTCTCGCCTTGATCAAAAATCTGGTGTTGGTGACAAGGTGAACCTCGCTGCCGAGCTTGAAAAGGACCTCCAATCTGTGGTAGATTGGTGTAAGAAATGGCTCGTAAAATTCAATTCTTCCAAAACGAAGCTGCTGTCAATTAACCACCACAGACAACCGCATTAGCATGGAACAGGCATGCCTCCCACAGAGTAAAACACTACACCTGCTTGACCTGACACTCTCAGCGGACCTCAAGTGGAATGACTACGTCGAACCCATTGCTAAATCCGCTGCTATGAAAGTCGACTCTCTGTGCAGGGCCCGGAAATTCTTTCCGCCTGAATCTATCCTGCACATATATAAATCTACCGTCTGCCCGTGTATTGAATACTGCAGCCACATCTGGTCGGGTGCCCCTGCTATTCTCCTCAGGATTCTTGACAAAATACAGCGGAGAATCTGTAATGTGATCGATACCGACCTAGCTGACCGCCTGCAGTCACTCTCTCACGAGCATGACGTGGCTTCCCTGTGCCTCTTCTATAAGTACTTTCACGGCTTCTACTCAGATGAACTTAAATCACTGGTGCCCCCTAGGTGCGAATTTGCATGAGATACTAGATTGGCAACTAGGTCCCACCCCTTTACAGTGAAAGCGATGAAATGTAACCACAATTCTACTCCAACAGCTTCTTTTCTCGCACTTCCCGCCTGTGAAATTCCCTTCCGCATGATTGCTTCCCTGACGGCTATAACCTCCAGGAGTTTAAATGTAAGGTCAATAGACACCTCCTAACACACTAACTTGCACCCATTTCCTCCAACACTCTCCCTACATACCTCCTAACTCGTCTATCACCCTCCCTCTGACATTTCCTATACCCAATCACTCTATGTAACCCCCTGCGGTATAGTGGCAGTGGACTGCCTTGCTTGGGGAGATATGATTAAAAAAAAAAAGAAAAAAAACTCATTATTAATCCAAGTTCCTTATCCAAAACATTCTGTAGATTTTTTTAATCAATTTACCCATTAATGATCAAAGTTCCCTATCAAAAATATTCTGTAGATTTTTTAATCACTTCACCCATTATTGATCCAAGTTCCTTATCCAAAACATTCTGTAGTGGTTTTTAATCAATTCACCCAGGCAAGGCAATAATGCCACAAAGATACAAAGGGGCACTGAGAGTGAAAGAGAATGAAAAGATTTTAGAAGAAACCAGAAATCACTCCTAAACAGGAAAGAAGTCATAAATCTTTACACCTGTTCAAAAGATCAGAGAAGAGTGTGAACCGGGCAATAGTGAAATGTATGTACTTCTATTAAGGAAAAATTTTTCAGAGTTCAGGCAGAGTTCTTAGAAGTATATAAACTTTAGAATGAACCAGAAACCCAATTTTAAACAGAAAACAAGGGTTAAACCCCTACACCTGTTCAAAAGATCAGGGAAGAGTGTCAACCGGGCAATAAAGAAACCTGTGTACGTCTATTGAGGAGAAAAACTTCAGAGTTCAGAGTTGTCAGATGTATAGAGTTTATATAGACTTTAGAAGGAACCAGGAACCTAAACCTAAACAGCAAACAAACTTCAAACGATATGAAGTTGTGGAGAACCAAAATGGCCCATATCCTGAAGGAACAGGGGACATAAAAGAAGACCAAACACTCAAAACTAAGTTGTTCTGTTTAATATACTGATCATGCAATTATTTTCTGCTTCATCTGATAAGGTAAAAAAAATTAGATATGCTAAGAGTGATTGAACAATACACTAGTTTTGTCTAGATGTGTGACCACTAAGCTAACTGAGTACATTGAATATGAATTCAACAAAATTAAACAAATATTCAATAAAAACAAATTGTCTTTCCATCTTCAAGTGTCACCAGAACAGTACCCAATATTCTTGCTAACAGACACAACCTTTTCTCTCCATTTCTTTCTATGTTCTTATTATTTTTCCGTGTCCACTTTAATTCTTTATCAAAAGAGACCAAGAGAATTACATGGGTATTGTTCTTTGAGAAAAAGAGAGAGAATAAGACGGAAAGAGAAGGAGTGCACATGGTATGGACAGATTGGACCTATATTGATAAAACCTCCATGAAAAGTAAGTCATAGGTATGCCTCTGCAATTAACCGAGTCCGTGAATTACAGAGAAGTTCGTCAAGTTAATTAAATATTTCTTTAATTGACTGATTTCAGACAAGCTGGATGCCATATCGAGTGGCTGTCATCGCAGGCCATGGCATAGAAGAATTGCTGTAAGGGTTCTTTCTTTTAACATAGGCCGGTCATCAGCAAAGAAGCATCAGAGGCAAAGATTGTAGTGACATCGAAGGTGGAGGTATGGTGGTGGTAATAGTTGTGAGAATCATTTTGTTTATTCTTTATTGCTTGCTTTTTATCTTTTCTTTTTTTTTTCTTTTTGCCAAATTTCAAAGTTACAAAGTTTGTCAGTAGATTAGAGTCACTTGCAGAATGAGAGACTAATTAGCTATTGTTCAATCATACAATGACAATGCAGGTTTTAGGCAGACAAACATTTCCAGGATTTTTTTCTTGATTTGCTTCATTTTTCTTTCTTTCTTTCTTTCTTTCTTTCTTCTTCCCCTTTATCATTCTTTTTATATTCCTCATTTAATTTATTTTTCACTATTTCTCTCTTTCTTTGTAATTTATAATTGATGTTTTTTATTTAGTTCTCTTTTGTCATTTTTTTTGTCCTGACAATATCATGTCTGCTTCTTTCATGCCTTGTTTTCTACTTCTTTTTTTATTTTCTTCTTATACATTTTATTTCCTTTACTCAATTCTACTTTTACTTATTTTTCATTCTTTTATTCTATTTTTCTTTCACCAATTACTTTTTCACCTCTTACTTCTTCGTCTACTTCTTCTTCACCTCTTACTTCTTTTTCTTCACTTCCTACTTCTTCTACTGCTTCTTCTTCTTCTTCTACTTCTTCTTCTTCTCCTACTTCTTCCTCTAGTTCTTTTTCACCTCCTACTTCTTTTTCTTCACCTACTACTTCTTCTACTGCTTTTTCTTCTTCTTCTTCTTCTACTTCTTCTTCTTCTCCTACGTCTTCCTCTACTTCTTCTTCACCTTATACTTCTTTTACTTCACCTCCTACTTCTTCTACTGCTTCTTCTTCTTTTTCTACTTCTTCTTCTTCTCCTACTTCTTCCTCTAGTTCTTTTTCACCTCCTACTTCTTTTTCTTCACCTCCTACTTCTTCACCTCCTACTTCTTCTTCACCTTATACTTCTTTTTCTTCACCTCCTACTTCTTCTACTGCTTCTTCTTCTACTTTTTCTTCTTCTCCTACTTCTTCTTCTATTTCTTCTTCACCTTCTACTTCTCCTTTGATCCCTTTCCTCTTCATAATCATCTTTTTTATTATAATTTCTTTCAACCACTTCTTCATCTCTTTCTTTCTTTCTTTCTTTCTTCCTTTTTTCTACTTCTTTCATCCAATTCTTTTTCTATTTGTTTCTTTCATGTACATGTTAATTTTCTTTAATATACTTCATCTTCTTCTTCTTTGTTTCATCCCTTTCTACTTCAATTACTTCTTTGCCATCCTCAACTTTTGATTTTTTCTTTAATCCTCTTATTCTTTTTTCTTATTCTCCTTCTTCTTAATTTACTTTAATCTTCTTCTTCTTCTTCTTCTTCTTCTTCTTCTCACTCATTTTTACTTCTTCCTTTCTCTTCCTTCTTTCCTTTCTTGCACTCCATGTTTCTTTTTCTTAATTACATCCTATTCTTCCTGTATTTACTATTTTTCCATTTTCATTCTTTTTTTTTCATTCATTTACCTTTTTTATTCATATATTAATCATCGCCTGTTTTTCATTCCTTTATCTTTCTCTTTCTTTCTTGATTATTTTTTGACAGTTGTTCTCCATTCTGTTTCATTCTTCATTAGAGGGGGAAGAGAAGAAATTCCTCCTACTCTAAATCTTCTCTTGCCTCCTCTTCCTCTTCTTCTTTCTTCATTATTAACCATTCAGATATTTATTTTCAAATACTTTGTTTTCCTTTTCATTTTTTTCACCTTTTCTTCTGTTTATCTTCTCATTATTTTCAATGACTTCTTTACATTTTTTCTTCATTTTCTTCCCTTTACACCTCTTTTTCATATTTCTTCTTCACAGCTTTTTTCACATTGATTATAATTCTTAACATCATTACTTCTAGAGTTATTACTATTATTAGAGTTCATTCTTCAACTCCTCCTCCTTCCATTAAAACATTTCTCTTCCTGATCCTCCTCTTCCTTTTTCCTTTTAGTAATTCATTATTTTCCTTTTTTGGCTTATTTTGACAATAATCTAGAGCCAGATATCTCCATGTTTGTAACTCGTACTTCTCTCTTCTACACTACAGAGAATTTAGAAGACAATATAATGACAATATAATAGATGACATCGAAAGACAAGAAATAGAAAAAGCTTTCACATAACAGCAAAAAGAAAAAAGTAGCGAGAACAAAAAGTAACCTATGAATGACCCACCATGATATTCTACGATTTGCTCCCAGCCATTACAATCAGTTGTTTGTTTCTCTTCCATGTACGATTGACAGATTTGGATATGATCGCATCTGTCGATCACCATTCTCTGCCCACCTTCCATTCAAACGATACCCAGCATATAATTTTAAATTCATTGTATTTGAAGTCGGAAGAAAATCTATACAAGTCTTTTCTAAAGGCCGACCATCTCTTCCTCCTTTTCTAAAGACTTCTCAATGAAAATTACTTCTTCAGATCACTTGCAAATGGGAACATGTCAGAAGAAAATATAAAGATTATAAGAAGAAGAGAAATATTTTCAATAAACTTGGTCTTTTAAATTAAAGTTTTTTCTCAATAACAAATACTCTCAAAGCAAATAAATATAACACTTTAATATTCATGTCTAAAAGGGGTAACATTTATATAATTGACCTAATAAAATCAGAATTAATATCATTCTTTTCTTTTGAAATACAGTGTTATTTACAATATTCTGTACTATTCTATGGGATTATGAACAAGTAATTCTCAAAATAAATTGTAGACCTCTTCTTTTTCAACCATTGAAATGGTTAGTGCTTTTTTAACAAAAATGTAACATTACTGTATTAAAAGTATCTGAATCCATATCTATATTATAGCATTTGAAAAGGATGTAGGTGTATTTTAGACATGCAGGTATTCATATGTAAACAAAAAAAAGCATACAAAAACTTGACTTTTTTAGTATAGATCATTTATTCTCAGTGTCTCCAGTATATCCATTTCTCAATGTCTCTAGTATATCTATTTTTGTTTTTTGGTCTAGAAGTCAGGGTTGCAGCAGATTCTGAAGTTGTCTGGAGGCTGTGGTTGAAGACAATGGCAATTTTATTGAACAAATTTACTCTTTAGTATTTCAAGATATTTTTGTGTCATTTTGGCAAATATCTGTTAAAATTAAATGTCATGACAATATGAATAAAGACTATATATATATATATATATATATATATATATATCCGAGTGAGTATAGAATGAGGAGAGAAAAAAAGAAAAATTTTTTCCGTCCAAAACATTAATTTAAAACAGTGCTCGATATATGATGTATAGAGCTGTGAATATTTATTATAAATTATGTTTTAGAACATGTAAATAATTTCCAAACACTGAAACAGCCATATGATTGTAGAGAAGAGGACATATATAGAAGAAATTATGTATATGTTCTAAAACATAATTTATAATATATGTGTGTGTGTGTGTGTGTGTGTGTGTGTGTGTGTGTGTGTGTGTGTGTGTGTGTGATATTGAGAGGAAAACTCAACACAGATTTAGACACATATTTCAGGATTTATTTCAGTAGTGTAAATTTACTTACTTTTTCTCATTCAGACCATTGAAAAATAAATGAATTCACTTGGAAAATTAAAAAAAAATGTTTTTAACAGAGGAAGGGAAGCTTGTATTATTTAAACCAGAAATAAATTGAGAATTGATACATCAGATCACACATAATGCAGACAAAGTAACACATATATTTACTCACGCATACACAAAAACAAATCTTATGAGAAAATATATACATACACAAAAAATTTTTAATTAGACAGACACAAAAAAAGAGACACAGCCAGGACGTATATACGCAATCACACAATTATATAAAAATATATACTTGTCAAAATAAAGGAGAAAGATAGGAATAGACATTTAAATCCACAGACATTAATGAATAAAAAGAACAGATATTTTATAATGCTCTCAAAAATATCCTGCAAGCTGCCTATTTTTATCTTATTAATAATTTATATTAATTAGATAATATCTTTTGGATAATCCTCTCCCTTGTTACGGGTCTTTCTCTCATATATATCTATATATATATATATATATATATATATATATATGTATGTGGTGGGGGTTACATTGAGGGAAAATGAGAAAAGACTGAATATAAAAAAGATTGAGAAAAGGACAAAAGATGAACAAGATTCAAGAAGATAGAATGGTGACTGACATTTTACTTAAATTTTTGAAACTTAACGTTATCAATGAAGCAAGAGACCAACAAATGGAAGTAATTGGAATGAAGTTCCAAGCAAGACAGGAATGCCACCAGCACATAGTGCGTTAGGATAAGTGAAAATGACAGAAATGACTGTATCTAGGGAGGACTGAGAAATAGACAAAAGGTGATTGGGATTCAAAAAAATAGAATGATGATTGATGCTGCATTTAATTTTTTGAAGTTTGTAGTTATCAGGGAAGCAAGAAATCAGACATGAGTTCCACAGATAGGAAGTGCAAGAAAAGAAACTGTTTGTGTAGAAGTGATAGTTGAATTCTGCGAGTTCTTGTAGCATGCTTAAATCCAGATAGTCAGGGCATCAGGTAAAAACACTCATCAGAGCAGTTGCAATAAAAATATTTGTAGAAAAGACAGAGAGAAGCCACATCACATCAGTGAGAAAGTGACTGCAATCAAGATACCAAATCAGAATTGATTACATCAGAGATCCTTTGTTGGATTTTGTCAGGAAACTCAAGATGAATAACAAGAGCACCAGACCAGATATGGCAGCAGTATTCAATGCACAGACAAATGGTAGATTTGTAAATGTACATTGATGATAAAAATCTTCTGGCACTACATCAATTGGTTAAGTGCCATACGTGATACACGCTTTGGGTGATCATGTCTCGAAAGAGACATGACTGACTGGGTAGAAGATTATCCCGCAGTAGGTTCCCATTACTTTCTGCAGTAGACTGGTTGCCAGCAAAGGCTATAGAACCCAATCTGTCCTATTATTTGACTCATAGCTAGAGGGAAAAGAGATGTATTATATTATTATGTAGTAATTAGTGGGGGATCAGTTTATTACTTCATAAAAATAGAAAATTGATCTCTCGCTGGAGATCAATTTATTACTTCATCGCAATACAAAACTGATCCCCCACTTTATAACCAGTAGAAGCCTTAATCATGATTTCAACTATTATATTCAGTCAGTTGGTTAAGTGCCATATGTGATACACACGTTGGGCGATCATGTTTCTAAAGAGACATGACTGACTGGGTAGAAGATTATCCTGCAGTAGGTTGCCATTACTTTCTGCAGTAGACTGGTTGCCAGCCAAGGCTATAGAACCCACTCTGTCCTATTATTTAACACATAGCTGGTGGGAATAGATGGATTAATATCTTTTTTAAGGATATTGTGCAAGGAATTCAACTGGAATTCGAACTTGGCTCCCTCGATTTGTCGTTCCAAAGCAATATCCACTGCACCACAACAAACATCCTCATTCCTGCCTTACTTGGGTGAAATAACTTTTTTAAGGTATGGAAGTTTAAGTATATGGGGAGTGTTTCAACAGAGGATGGAAATGTAAGATTGAAATCTTGGCATGCATTAAGACAACAAAAGATGCTTTCCAAAAGCTAAGCAAAGTATTTTAGTCAGTTAAGTGCCATACATGACACGTGCTTGGGTGATCATGTCTCAAAAGTGACATGACTGACTGGGCAGAAAATTTTCAATCAGTAGGTTGCCATTACTTTCTGTAGTAGACTGGTTGCCAACCAAGGTTATAGAACCCAACCTGTTCTGTTATTAAACCTACAGCTGGAGGGAAGAGATGGATTAATACATTTCCCAAGGGTATTTGTGCATAAAGGAATGCAAGGAATTCAACTGGAATTCGAACTCGGCTTCCCCGATTTCTCATTCTGAGCCAATATCCACTGCACCACAATGCATAGTGAGCCAATTTTCTTCACAATAGATGCCGCTATTGATTTGATATAGTCGCTTCACTTCATGTAAGTCTATATTAACTGTATGATAATTAGGATGAATGTTGGAAGTGAATGGCTACATAAGTTTACATCACCTGCAAATGTTTGAATCTTCCAGTATATTAGTAGAGGTTTTAGAAATATTGGTTATATGAAAAAAATCACCTGGTAAATATTTACAGCATACCAGTTAAAAAGAGGAGCCCAAAATGCCAATTACTAGTTGGTGATACCAAAATCCAACAGGTGCAGAAATTTAAATATGTAGGAAGTGTTTTAACAGAGGACAAAAAATGAAATACAAAGATCTGAAGGTGCATTTGCATGGCCAAGGATGCATTCCAGAAGTTTGGTAGAGTGTTAAAAGACAGGAAAATTTTGTTGAAAATGAAGAAGAGAGTATTGGATTGTTATGTGATGTCTGTCCTTCAATATGGCAGTGAATGTTGGACAATTTCATCAAAAATGAAGAAAAGACTTGAAACAACAGAAATGTGGTTCTACAGAAGTTATCCTGAGGATACCATGAATAGAGCACATGAGCAATGACAAGGTTTTGGAGAGGATGAACACAAAAAGGAAACTGATACTTAACATCAGGAAAAGACAACTGAAGTTTTTGGGATATATAAGGATGCTGCGGATATCATGGGTCGAGCATGTGAGCAATGATGAGGTGTTGGAAAGAATGGAAATGAAAAGGAAATTAATATTGAGCATCAAGAAGAGACAACTGAAGTTCCTGGGACATGCAATGAGGAAGGAGGGCTTGGAGAACCTGATACTAACAGGCCAGATAGAGGGAAAAAGAGACAGAGGAAAGTAGCGGATAACATATTTAAAGCAGGTGGATGACAGAACAGGGGTTGCAAGATGTTAAAGGACAAAGCATGCTAAAAGCCACTAGGGATAGGGAGACATTGAAGGCCATGATTGCCTACATCCTGAAAGGACAAGGCACACAGAAGAAGAATGAGGAAGGAGGGTTTAGAGAATCTAATGCTCACAGGATGGATAGAGGGGAAGAAGAACAAGGGAAAGCAGTGCATGATATACCTGAGTGACTTGAGCAGATGGATGTTTGAGCGGAGATTGAGTAGAATAACAGGAGAAGGGGTATTAAGAGCAACAAGGAATAGGGAGAAGTGGAGGTCCATGATTGAATGTTTACTGAAGGAACATGGCATATAGAAGAAGAAGAAGAAGAAGAAGAAGAAGAAGAAGAAGAAGAAGAAGAATGTTAATTATCTATATCCCTTCTATAAATTTTCTCTTCTGTATTCATAAAATTAGGTTTTTAGATCATACTAGCCGTATAGTCCAGCATTACTTGGGTGTAATGAAAGCTTTAAAACTAATCCATGGTCCTGGAGCTCAGACTCTTTGGACATTGGCATGAAAGACTAAAAAGCAATAGTTGTTTCCAGTTAAAGCGAAACCATAGACTGAAAGAAAAATGAATGAATGTAAGTCAAATTTTGATTTCCTGCTATCGATATCAAATAAGTTTTTTTGTTGTAAAGTAAATTTTGAAGGCTAAATAAGTCCTCTGAGTAAATGGTATCATGGCTGAGACTAAGAACTACAATTATACCTACTTAGAGCCAAACCCAAAGCAAAAACTAGAATAAAAGGGCAGAAAAAAATACAGACATACAGGCAGATAAACAGACACACACACAAACATCTTACTTTTATATATATATATATATATATATATACATTATCAATTTTCTGCACTATTGTAAGAACTGCAACCTTGAAACTTCTGAATATTGTTTCTTATATCTTTGTCTATTAGTGTATCAAATTTGATTAAAATCGGACCACTCCTTCTATAACGTGATTTTTTCGATTATCGATTTTCGATATTTATCAGGGGTACCTCAACACAAAACCTAGCTAAGAACACTCGCAGACGCTTACAGTACAACTGTGTAAATTTTCAAGAAAATCAGTTCAGCCATTTCAGCATCTGTAGGTAACGGACACACACACACACAGTTCCATTTATAAATAAGTTTAGATTTAGATACATATTATTTTTTTAAGTTATAAATTCGTTGTAAATTGAACCAAAACCATAAAAAATAGAAATAAAACTAAAGTAATGGAAACAGTAATAATAAGAAGAATCAAAGACCATAAGAATATGTTTTTTTATTGACATGGCAGTTCCTGCAGATTATAATGTATCTTTGAAGATCTTCACAAAACTATCAAAATACAAGGATCTTGAAGTAGAAATCTAAAAAAACGTGGCACATGGGGATATCAATAATTCCAGTTGTAGTTGGAGCACTCAGATTGATTTGGAAAAGGTTCTGGTAGACTCATTGAAGGGATTTCTGGTAGTTTATGCCTTAAAGAAATATAAAAAAACTGTGCTCAAAAGTACAGCTTAGAGTTTTATCTATGTATCAATGCTTGTTATCTTAATTTTTGGTTTTTGGTTTTTTTACAAAAATGATCAGTGAAAATGTCATAATGCCCTTTCTGACATTAGGTCTCTAGTTGCGACCGAAAAGAAAATTAATATACAAAACAAATCAAGGAAATAGTAATAGTAATAATAATAATAATAACAACAATGAATACAGTGACCTTAAAATGGAAATAAAAAAAATGTGGCACTTAATAAAAGAGGTAATTTAAGAATTTTAGAGGTTTTAAAAACATTGGTGATACAAAGAAATGCATCTGATGTTAAAATTTATTGTATGTTTGTTGTATTGCCGAGGTGGCAGAACGATACCCAGAAGATGTGAGCTGAATATCTACATCACAATATTTGTGCTAAGGGATATTAATACAAATAAGAAAGACAAAACAACAAATAGTAAAAGAGAGGAGGGGTTAAGTAGTTAGAGTCGCAGAGAGCACAGTCCGATATTAATCGTCATTGACACTCCGAATATTCCAGACTGCTACCATTCCATTCTTGAGACAACAAAACATGTCAGCTAAGATAAGTCTTTAAGTTTTTTGTCTTTATTTATATTGTCCTTTTACAGATAGATTAATCTGAAATCTTTTGCACTGTGTGTGTGAATGAAATATAAGATTATAATAAGCATATAATGATAATTGTAATGACATTTTAGTGCTCTGAGTCATATTACGACATAAATCATTAACAAAATTAACAAAACGTTTTACAAATTGAAAAGACTTAGAAAGGAAAGAGAAAATTGAAATACTTTGAATAACAGGAAGAAATGCAACAAGATTAAATATTTTTACACAGACAAAAACTTTTCATGTAATAATAAGATACATTTTTCACTTCTCTTTGTTAATAATTTTATTCCTTTGAATAGAGATTTTCATTTCTTTTGTAATTTTCATGTTCTTTCTGAAATTGGTTGACCCACACCCACATTGTGATCAAGCGTCTTGCCTTCATGTAAATCAAAAACAGATTAGCTAATTAAGAAATATGATGAATCAATCAGGTTTCTTACATATGAATATAATTGGCTCATTTTGAAAGTTAATCAGTTAACAAATTCAAATGCATTTGTTGGTTTGTTTTTGTACATTCATTACAGAAAGGTTTTAAACCAATACAGATATTTATTAGCAGAAGGAAAGAATTAAGATGTTTGTTTCTCATGCAATTTACTTAAAATTTGCTTTTATATCTATCTATCTATCTATCTATCTATCTATCTATCTATCTATTACATTCTGTTAATATCTATTTATCAATATCTATTTATTTAGTAATCTATCTCAGTCTGATTCTATTTATATATCTATTTCATTCTTTTCATATCTATCTATCTATCTATCTATCTATCTATCTATCTATCTATCTATCTATCTCATTCTTTTCATATATATTTATCTAGTAATTTGTGTTGGGAGTATGCATATTAAATCAATAATTTTGCATCCTATGATAACAAAAGCACATTTTTTACACATTAAATATTTATTTCTCAGCACAATACCCTCACTTGACAATGCACTTTATCCAGTATTGAACATGAATCACATAAAATAAACATTACACAGTGAAAATATTTGATCAAATTTCACCTAATAACAACATAACACACTGCAGACTTACTGATCTATCTTCATTTAAATATGTTTCATTATATAATATAGACATATTATGTTTATTTATTTTTATAATAATCCTTTACAGTTCTCTAACCAGTTTCTTGATGTTAAAATGAAATTCATCAAGTTGCCATAGTTTTTTCTTACCCAAGTACTTTTGATCTATGTACATTATGCTGCTACTATCAACTGTACACACTGATACCTGACTTTAATCTTCAAGAAGAGGATGGAATTACTTAAAATAAAATGACTTAGGATAAATATGTAATCTTATATCTTGTTAGTAAAAGAAAAAAAAGAAAAATGTACAGAATTTTCAGACAGAGTCCTTCATTAGAAATATAGTTTTTAATGTGAATAGGACATTGAAAGACACATTGAGGGTAAAGAATGGAGATGAATAGTATCTTGGGGAATGATAAACTGAATAACTATCAGCTAAAGACATTTGAGGAGATTAAAATCTATATAAGAATGTGGCATGAATAAATAACGGGTAAAGAATTTCTCTAAAAAGTCCGCAATCTCAAAGATATGAATATGAAAAGATTTTTTCCTTTATAATTATCTTGTGTTAATTCCTTTATATTTCTTTTATATTGATTTTCATCTTAAAGAAAAAGAAAAGAGAATTAATAGGAAAGAAAAAGATAAATATAGCATTAGCATTTGATACAATTTGCAAGAATTTATTTCATATAGTGTCCTTCATTATAAATAAGTTTTCAAAATGGAAAGAGAGAGAAATAAATCATAAAGTGGTGTAAATAGCAATAAGGAATATGGTCAGTAGGCAATATCAATAATTCAAGTAAATTGGAGTAGATAGACTAAACTATCGCCCGGTTCACACTCCACCCATGTCTATTGAACAGGTGAAGAGGCTCATTCCTTGTTTCCTGTTTAGGATGTGGTTTCCGGTTTTTCTCTTTTTCAATCTTTTCACTCTTACGTAGCCACCTGCGCATCAGTGGCGTTTTTGCCTTGCTTGGGGTGATATGATTAAAAAAAAAAAAAAATACAACATTCTGGCCAATATCTGAGAACAATGTCAGACCAGAGTACAAATAACACCAAGTAATATGGTCAGTAGGCAATATCAATAATTCAAGTAAATTGGAGTAGATAGACTAAACTATCGCCCGGTTCACACTCCACCCTCGTTTATTGAACAGGTGAAGAGGCTCATCCCTTGTTTCCTGTTTAGGATGTGGTTTCCGGTTTTTCTCTTTTTCAATCTTTTCACTCTTACGTAGCCACCTGCGCATCAGTGGCGTTTTTGCCTTGCTTGGGGTGATATGATTAAAAAAAAAAAAAAAAAAAAAAAAATTCTGGCCAATATCTGAGAACAATGTCAGACCAGAGTACAAATAACACCAAGTAATATGGTCAGTAGGCAATATCAATAATTCAAGTAAATACAACATTCTGGCCAATATCTGAGAACAATGTCAGACCAGAGTACAAATATCATCAAGTAATATGGTCAGTAGGCAATATCAATAATTCAAGTAAATACAACATTCTGGCCAATATCTGAGAACAATGTCAGACCAGAGTACAAATATCATCAAGTCATATGGTCAGTAGGTAATATCAATAATTCAAGTAAATACAACATTCTGGCCAATATCTGAGAACAATGTCAGAACAGAGTACAAATATCATCAAGTAATATGGTCAGTAGGCAATATCAATAATTCAAGTAAATACAACATTCTGGCCAATATCTGAGAACAATGTCAGACCAGAGTACAAATATCATCAAGTAATATGGTCAGTAGGTAATATCAATAATTCAAATAAATTATGATCAATATCTGAGAACAATATCAATAATTGTTGGATAATTCAATTATTAAATAAAAAACAAACTATGTAATGTTTCTTCAAAGGGGTTCATTAGACTAAAATCATTTTCTTACTGATGAAATTATTTATATGTCAATGGGGTGGTGAAATATAAACTTAAATCAGTTATAATTAAGACCCACTTAAAGATGTATGGATGCTAAATTTTATAATCTTTGGTGTCCTACATATCCAGATATGCATATCAGTTGACCACAATCAATTTCCCAATGCTTGTGTTTTCATTTTTATTACTATCATTTTTACATATCCACTGCAACAGCACAAAAGTGAAATGTTTTACAAATCTGAACTCAAATTTTCTGATATAGGCTCATAAATCAATGAACCTTCTCTACATGTTTTGCTTTGGTAAATTAATTTTTTTTTTTTACTGTATAAATTTGAATTGATTTGGCAAATTACATCAAGGCTACACAGCCGATTCTAGAAATATTCAAAGTAGCTGAATATTTTCCAGATGTGCCTTGTCTATATAAAACTGATATATACTTGCAGTGAATGCAATGGTCACACAATACATGAGCTCACTCATTAACTAATACCACAGAATGTCTGTTCATGCATGTGTATTATGACTTCTTTTAATTGATTTCCAAATTACATCACATCTACACAAACAGTTCTAGAGATATTCAAAATGCCTGCATATATTCCAGACAGATCTCAAGCACTTCATGTAATGTTTTTTTTTTAATCATCTCACCCCAAGCAAGGCATTCTACTGCCACTGCTGCACAGGGGGTTACATAAGGGAAAGTGATGAGAAAGAGGGGTTAGTTATAAGAAATGTCAGGAGGAGTGTAATAGATGGATGAGAATACTGAGGATGGGGGTGGAGTAGATAAAAAAAGAGCTTGAGAGAATGGATTCCTACTGAAGGATAATCTTCTACCCAATCAGTCATGTCTCGGAAGAGACATGATCGCCCAAAGCGTGTATCACGTATGCGATCAGTTAATTACTTAAAACAATAGAGAACTGATCCCCCACTTTTTGCCCAATAGAAACTTTATTATCTACTACTATAAGTAGTAATTAAGGGGGATCAGTTTATTACTTAAAACAATAGAAAACTGATCCCCCACTAATTGCTACTTATTAATACAATCCGTCTCTTCGTCATAATATTTTGATCTGGACTTGTCATTTTACATAACAAAATCACTTTCTTTCAAAAATTAGATTATGCTTTCCCCCAAAAAAACTTCATCTGCCAGTTCTTTAAGAACAGTTCATAAGTTTGATATGAATGTTGACTATATAACCACCGAATATTTCCAACTTGTGAATGGAGTCACACAGGTATCTTAAGTGAAGATCAGAAGATCACTATTCAAACAAAAGTAGTCAATATATAGTGTTGATTTGACAATTGCACATTGGTCCTTACAGCTGAGATAGCTTGGATAGAGAACTATTTGCTTGCCAAGTTTTGATTTGACTGTTGATTTTTAGTGTTGAAACTAATTTGGTTAGGTTTAGGAAAGTTTGAATACTGTCAACCACCACAGATACACTACTGTCAAAAAGAAAGAATAAAAAATATAACTGTTGAAGGATTAATTGACTGATTTGTTTTTCATGGATTATCAACCTTTTTGAATTTATTTAAACCCAGAAAATATTTTTTTCATTGTAAAAATTTTTTTTGAGATTATAATGATTTACTGTGGATGTGTATTGTGGTGCAGTGGATATCAACTTGGAACAAGAAATCAAGAATCCAAGTTCAAATTCCAGTTGAATTCCTTGAATTCACTTATGTGCAAATACCCTTGGGAAAGGTATTAATCCATTTCTTCCCTCCAGTTATGGGTTAAATAACAAAACAGATTGGGTTCTATAGCCTTGGCTGGCAACTAGTTTACTTCAGAAAGTAATGGCAACCTACTGCAGGATAATCTTCTGCCCAGTCAATCATGTCTCTTTCAAGACATGATCGCCCAAGTGTGTATCATGTATGGCATTTAACTGACTGAATGATTTACTGTTTCAAGTTCTGCTAATTAACTCATAGTCCTGGCAATGGAGAAGAGGTAGATTTATAACTTTCCCAAAAGTATTTATGTGTAATTGAATATGAGGAGCTTAACTGATATTGTAATTTCTAGTTCTGAGCCCTTATCCATTACCACCAAGCTTACAGTATCTGATATTTCTAAGCAGTTAGCCATTTAGCTACTGATCAGGTTTGATGTTGCTTAACTTCAGGGATGATACGAGAACTAGTGTTTCAACATATAACCGTAAGCCCAGTTCAGTAGGAACAACCAACAGATAAAAGTCAAACCTCTAATGTTATCTGAAGTAAAACAAAGTGTGACCATGACAGAAACAACCCAGGATGGCATCAATCTTCTTTTAAGAAGTTTTAAAAACAAAGAAAGTTGTTATAAATTCAAGAACAGTTAAACCAAAGATGAAGGAAGAATTGAATTGCAAAGTTGCATTTGCCAAAAGAAATTCACGTTTGTTAGTTAAAAATAAATCCAAAAATGGTTTTAAAATGTTAAAAACATCATTTTTGGCAAATCGCTTGGACTACACAATGACATAATCTCATATCTATCAAGATTAGAAACTGCAAGGAATCATGAAAATGTCAGAGCAGTGTCTAAATATGTTCCTGACATTTGATCATTTGTGAGAAACCCACCATGGGTTTCAAAAGGGAGCTGTTGATCCCTGCAAAGCATGCTTTGTTCATTGTTTACAAATATAACAATAGATTGACTAAAATGAACCATTGTGTTTTTGGCAACCTTTTCAACAAAACCATTCTCTGTGAAAGAATTCTTAAAAGAAAATTTACATTTTTTTTTTTATTTGTATTAATATTTTTCTTGATAAGTTCAGTTTAAAAAGATACAAATATGACACTTTTATTTTGGAGGAAACAAAATTTCAAATTTGTGACTTAGTTTTGATTTTATACTCATTCATTTCCATCACTTTGCTGATGGCAAGATGATTAAATTTCAGTTTTTCGTCCATTTAAAATACTATATTTATCAGAAAATATATTCAGTATCAGTAGAGAAGGAGGGCTGCATATTTTGTTTTATACTCTTTTCCTGTTAGTCAAAGGTTGTTGCCTGATAAATAGGGATATTAGCACTGGTGACATTGATACCCAATTTCAGTTTAATTCAAATTATATGCTTGTGTGTTTACATTTATATTTTAACAAAACCTCTAAAACATATTTCTACAAATTTTTTAAGAAAATTAAATAATTATATTCATTAAGGAATGATTTCTGAAAAGTTCAATAAAATCTTTAAATTATTTTTAACGGTTTAAATATATTTTGTCTCTAATCTTTATTATTTAACCTAATTTAGGTCTGAGTGGGTGGAGAACATATTCTGATGACTTATTTTAAACGTAGTTAAATTGTGCATATGCTTGTATATATATTAAGACATGTGTTCATAATGTGCAACACAAAAATAAACATATAAAGTCACTCACAGATAGTGTGTGATGGAGAAAGAATCAGCTCTTTTTTAATAATATAGATTTGTGTTTAAGGGTGAAACAAATCCATCACTATAAGGAACTCTTAATATATTAATGAATTCAAACTATTTTTTAAATATTTTTGGAATCATAGAAAAGAATTTAAATGTATTGACAAAATGAATTACTGTATATCCTTGAATATATTGCATGTTTATATCAAAATGACACTGTCTCGACATTCATCCTTGATTTGTTGTCAGCACCCGTGTTGAAATAAAATAAACCTGGAAAGGATTGCCATTCGATTATTCAATCGAATATCAATCTTAGTTTATTTTCTTGTTCAATTAATTGTCCATTTGTCACAATCTGGGATAAATGATCAGCATATATCCACAGATGTGAAAATGTAATATATCCGAAGCGGCACATTAACATCTTAATGAGCATTGTCGATATGGGTATGTGACAACATACAGACAGAAGATTTTCCTGCAGTAGGTTGCCATTATGTTCTGTGATAGACTGGTTGCCAACCAAGGCTAAAGGACACAATCTGTCCTATTTAACCCACAGCATATATAACCCATATTCAATACCTTTCCTAAGGGTATTTGCACATAAGTGAATACAACAAATTCAACTGGGATTTGAACTCACCTCTTCGATTTCTCATTCCGAGCCAATATGCTCTGCACCACAACACACATCCAAGCAGAGTATTCATTTGAAATAGGAAGAGTTTGGTTGTAGAATGTTTTCAAATTGGTCCATTTCAAGAAACTCTACAAATAGACAAGTGAGGATGCTGCTAGTTTTATGCTCAACCCATACATAAAATCATGACTATTCCAAATAATCACCATGTAACGCCTCTTTACTTTCAATGACCACTTCTAGAGACAAATATTTGCTCTACTAATGTGATTGCCTCTCAGTGGTGTCCTTGCTTGTCTAGTTTTAGAGTTTCTAGAAAGCAACCTATTCAAAAACATTCTACCACCAAACTCTTCCTATTTTTTTTATTCGGTTTTGTGATTTACAGTGGAAAAGTAAATTGCTTTGTAGACTTCTTAAAGACAACTCATTACTAATAAATCCACAAATTACTAATATAATAGATCTTTTCAACCAACTTAAAAGTGTTGAACCTACAATAGACTTCATACTTATATATATATATATCCAAATGAATAAGGAACGAAGAGAATATTAACAATGTTCAAAGCATTAATTTAAAACAGAAATACAGCAATGAATATTTATTATAAATTATACTTTAGAACATGTACAAACTACTGCAATTTGCATATGTTCTAAAGTATAATTTATAATAAATATATATATATATATATATATATATATATATATATATAAACTAGTGGGGGGTCACGCTATACATGAAGTCAGCTTATATGCATGTATACACAGCTTGGCTGTTTTTTTTCCATATTTTACTAGTAAAAAAGGCATTCTTGGCAAGCAGGGTTTTGTCATAAAGTGCTTGATATGGTGATAGAAATAGAGCATTAATAGGATTAATGTGGAGAAGTTTATCACTTAACTGAGCAGAGTTATGCCAACTTTGAAGTTTTTGTGAAGGGATTATTAGGTTGTCTTCACTCTTCAGTGCTTTTTTTTACTGCTGCTGTTTTTTAATTTTTCTCATTTATATGAAGCTTGGTGTAATTTAATATCTTTGTATGTGAGTGATTCTACAGATGGTTAATTGCTTTTTATTGCTTTTTTTATTGCTTTTTTTAGCATGCTTAGGTGGATGTCTGCTTAATTGCTTCCTAGAGAGTTGACCACATCTTGTCATTTTGGGTTGACCTCTTTTTACTGTGTTGGGTTGACCTTTTTTAACATGTTAATATATGTGACTGCATAAAAATAAATAAGCTATGCTTAAGTGTTTGTATTCTTGTGTGTATTTATGTTTGTGGGGTTGGTGTGTGATTTTTTTTCATTTGGTGGTTGTAATATTATCTTCTGTGTTTTTTTATTATTCTTTGACATGATTGAGTGTTTATATATTTATATTTATATGTAATAGTTTTGAGTTTATTTGTTCTTTTGGTATTTATTTAGCATTTATATATATATATATATATATATATATATATAGCAAATAAGTTGTCACACCTGGCATCTTCAGGCAGATAGCAACAAGAACATCCAAAACACCACTCTAAATATATAAATATATATATATATATATATAGTGTATTAAGGCAGCAAATAATTTTCTAAACATATACTGTTAAATATAAGAGACAATGAATATCTATTATGTTTAATCATGAGCTGTTCTAAACGTTGTATTTTGGCTTTAATTTCAGTTGAAAATAAAGACAAAAATTCTCCAACATTTAGAACGGCTCATGATTAAACATAATAGACATTCATTGTCTTTTATATTTAACAATATATGTTTAGAAAAAAAAAAAAAAAAAAAAAAAAAAATATATATATATATATATATATAATAACAATAATAATAATAACAATATTAATAATTATTATAATATATTTCAATCTGTCTCGGTGTGTATATAAATATATATATACACACCGGAAGTAGAAAGATAAAGTTTTAAACGTACATCATATACCTCCTGAAGAAACATACCCAACGTTGAAACAAACATATGATTGTCGAGGACATATATTAAAAAATAATGTACATGTTCTAAAACATAATTTATAATAAATATTCACAGCTCTATACATCATATATCGAACACTGTTTTAAATTAATGTTTTGGACGGAAAAAATTCTTTCTTCATTCTGTACCCACTCAGATATATATATATATATATATATATATATATATAATAATAGAAATAAATAAATACTGTCAAAAAAAATACATTTTTAAACTTACAACTTTTTAGTAGTTTTCCCTACATTTATATATATATATATATATACATATAGATATATAAACATACTATATATATATTCAAGTCATTTGAAGATTGTGTCACTATGACTAGGACTCTCAACTTTTATAAAATTAAGTATTTCTAGTCAACAAAATCTGTTTCCAAAATAGACGACATAAAGTCTACAAAGCATTTTACTTTTCCACTGCAAATCACAAAACTGAATTGAAAAAAATGGAGTAAAATCAGCTCTTCCCCCAGCCATTGCCAGACATTGACAGCATCAACTGTGAGAAGCATCAACTAGCCCCGCTGACCATTAGACAACCTGCAATAAACATGAAAATCTTACCAAATTTTTGTGAAGCCAAGTAGTAATTATAAATATTTGGTGGGTAAAGTGCAATTTTATTAGTGCTTTATACTCTAGCGGGATCTTTCTAGCTTTCTTGCAACTTATATGCGTAACTTAACAGACTTGATCTCAGGATTTTCTTTTGTGGACTGAAACATGCTTTTATTTTGCTATCATTTTTTTTCTCCATGCAAATGGTAACATTTCTGCATCCTAAATCCCCAGGTATTAAAATATTTATTTTTCATCACAATTTCAGAAAAGGAATGCAAATGTCACACCACTATGTCTATTGCTGTGCCTTCATCAACTATCCTTCATTAAAACGAAACTCAAGTCAACATAATAGAAAACTGAAAAACCTCCATTTTTGAACAAGATTCAGCAAAAGTAAAAATTTTCCAATGAATTTTCTTCTATTGGAATTGAATACAAATTTTCACTTGTTTCCTTTTCTTTTTTTCCTTTTGCATTTTTTATTTTTTGAGGAAAAATTGCCGATATTTAATAATGGAACAAATTTTAATCAAAAGCTTTACACAAAAAAATTTTTTGGACTTAAATTCTGTCCTTCCTTTCTATTTTCTTCAAGTTTTGTATTCATTATTTTGTTGAACAATTTAATTTCAAATTTTGTTTGTTCAAATTAATTTTTTATGCCTTTTCTTTCCTTTGAATGTATTTTTTTTTTCTTTTTTTCAGTTCTGGTTAAGCTGGAAACAATCAAAGATTATGTTATTTCCGAGAAATGTTTTGGTTTGTGATAAATTCCATTATTGTCATGTACAAAAGTGACAAATATATGAATATTATTTGCAGAATGAGGAAAGATAAGAATTGAAGATGACTGTGAACTTAAACTTGATATTTGCTTTACAAAAAGAAAAAAAAAAGCATAAGGGTAACAAGGCTTCCATAAAATACATGTGACTGTGTAAAAGGAGCAATGGACTAACAGCAGAAAGGTTCAAGATCCTGTGCCAAATATTAGGGGATCACACTGAAACACCAATTAGCAGCCAATTGCTTAAGTTAAGCAACATTGAACCAGGTCAATAACTAGATTGGTGACCACTTGTAAATACTATGTACTGTAAGCTTGGACGTGTAAGTGGGGTAATGGATAATTGATTAGAATTGGAAAACAGAGAACGAAGTTTCAATTTCAGTCAGATTTGTCATATTCACTTATGCAAGAGCACCATTAGAAAAGATATACCGTTCACTTATGCATAGATACTATAAGAAAGAAATACCATTCACTTACACATAAATACAACTGGAAAAGATATATCATTCACTTATGCATAAATACCATTAGAAAAGATATACCATTCACTTATTCATAAATACCATTAGAAAAAATAAACTATTCATTTATGCATAGATAATATTAAAAGAGAAATACCATTCATTTATGCAAGAGCACCATTAGAAAAGATATACCGTTCACTTATGCATAGATACTATAAGAAAGAAATATCATTCACTTACACATAAATATAATTGGAAAAGATATATCATTCACTTATGCATAAATACCATTAGAAAAGATATACCATTCACTTATTCATAAATACCATTAGAAAAAATAAACTATTCATTTATGCATAGATAATATTAAAAGAGAAATACCATTCATTTATGCATAAATACCATTAGAAAAGATATACCATTCACTTATGCATAAATACCATTAGAAAAGATATACCATTCATTTATGCATAAATACCATTAGAAAAGATATACCATTCAATTATGCATAAATACCATAAGAAAAGATATACCAATCACTTATGCATAAATACCATTAGAAAAGATATGCCATTCACTTATGCATAAATACCATTAAAAAAGTTATACCGCTCAATTATGCATAAATACCATTAGAAAAGATATACCAATCACTTATGCATAAATAACATTAGAAAAGATATACCAATCACTTATGCATAAATACCATTAGAAAAGATATGCCATTCACTTATGCATAAATACCATTAAAAAAGTTATACTGTGCAATTATTCATAAATACTATTAGAAAAGATATACCATTCACTTATACATAGATATTATTAGGAAAGTAATACCATTTACTTATGCATAAATACCATTAGAAAAGATACACTAGTCACTTATACATAGATACTATTAAAAAAGAAATACCATTCATTTATGCATAAATACTATTAGAAAAGATATACCATTCACTTTTGCATAAATACCATTAGAAAAGATATGCCATTCACTTGTGCATAGATACTATAAGAAACAAATACCATTCACTTATGCATAAATACCATTAGAAAAGATATACCATTCATGTATGCATAAATACCATTAGAAAAGATATACCATTCACTTATGCATAGATACCATTAGAAAAGATATACCATTCACCTATGCATAGATACTATTAGGAAAGTAATACCATTCACTTATGCATACATACCATTAGAAATGATATACCATTCACGTATGCATAAATACTATTAGGAAAGTAATACCATTCACTTATGCATAAATACCATTAATAAAGATATACCGTTCACTTATGCATAGATACTATTAGGAAAAATATTATTGTGAAAGAATTTTGGTTATTCTGGTTGTGGTTGTACAACTCTACCTCACTTTACCCTTACTATCAAATTCCTCCTTTCTATCATGACCTGCTTTCTATTGGTTTATTGAGACAAAACCTCTGTTGTTTTTAAGCTTCTATATATAATGATTCCGAACAGAAAAATATTTCACTGCCTGATGAGGTGCTAATAAGATAGTACCGAAACACAACAACTCTTGCGTTGCAGTAAACTTTGTTTTTATAATAAACTCCTAATCTAATAAAAATATTACTATATATATATATATATATATATATATATATATATATATATATATATATATATATATATGTGTGTGTTAAAGAACAGAACACATACCACAGAGGTTTCTTTAGGCAAGATAGCCCTGAAGAGACCTGCTTTGTTGAAACCTGGGTAACAAGTAAGTTCTGTGTGTTCAGTTCTTTAGCATATTGTTAGCTCTGCAAATTCAGTTCATTTGTGTTGGTTGTCTATTGAGCACTTTTTTTGAACTACTGTTTGCTGGTCCAATCAGCCACTATTTGGCTAGTGTGCATATATATATATATATATATATATATATATATATATATATATGTGTGTGTGTGAATGTGTGCAGTTTATTCATATCTTTCTGTGTATCTATCACAATTTGATGATATCTATCAATCTAGCTATTAATCTCAATAAGAAAATTTGAAAGATGTGAAAATAAACAGAGAGAGAAATATACACTGGTAGGTTAAAATGTGAAAATGACCTGCCTAATAATATGTTAGTCCTCAATGTCCTTCTAGAACAGTTCTTAACCAATCAAGCTTGTACCTGACAAGACCTATTAAGGGTTTCCTTAGAAATCTGGGGTCAGGATATTGAAACCAAGTCCTTTAATTGATGCAGAGTTACATAGTAGAGGATCTAAAGTCCAATGCATTCCATGAGTGCTCAATCAAGTTCAGATATGAGGAATTTGGTGAATTTTCTTAGTCTTCATGAAACCATTTTCATTCAAATTATGCAGTGTGTGAAGATGCATTGTCACTGACATCCTAAAAGGGATGTAAATGGTCCTCCCTAATGTTAAGGTAGATCATACATGTCAAAGTCCCATGAATAATATGACTCAGTGTTTCTCAGTAGACTGTTGTCCAAATTATCCTGCTGCCACAACCACCATATGTCTTGATGCCACCATTTGTCCAGGATAACAATATGCACATTTACTCTGCTATTCACCTTATTCAGGAGAAAGCAACCAACTCAACTTCTTTATACTCTTTGAAGATGCTTTTGATGATGGACATTGGTTAACATGTGTACAATGATTGGTAGCACCCCTGCAAAAAAACGGATCGTTGTATAGTACCTTCCTACCATGTCTGAAATCTGTAGAACTCTGCATTTATATAACAGATACTCTATACCTTCAACAAAATGATTTCTACATTTGAAAAAGGACCATTTTTTTGCAAGGCGTCTCTGACTGGCAGACCTAATTGCAAAGATAACTTATGAAAATGAGGTCATTTACATAATTATCAGTAAAAAATCAAGTTGCAAGATTGCATCCACTGCTCAAAATTAAATTGAACAACCATATTTTTATATTTGTAACTTTTTACAGTATTAGATTTATCTCCCTTGGCATTTGTTTCCAAGGTGGTAATATCATTGCTATAGCAATGGTGGTTGTGATCCACGTTGTTTACAAAACCTGGAAATTGGAAAAAATTAACTCCATTAAAAAGCAGAGTACAGAAATAATAATTGAAAATGTATTAAGAATATAATAATTTTTTCAGCATGGTTAAATTAGTGTATGTGTGATTCATACTGGGAAATATCAGGTATTCTGACCTCAATTTGAACCTTTGTTGATCTGCAAAGACCCCAATATGTACTAGGCTCAGCCTAAAACATACCAAAATATACTTTATATTCGTTGTGAGAAAAGCTAGGTGCACAAGTTGGATGACCTTAAATGTAACCTCATAACTACCAAAAATAGAATTGGTCCTGAAAAGATTTCAGTATCTGCCCTCTACATGTAAACCGGTGGTTGACCTTGCTGAGTTTATGATATGCACACTGAAGACAACCAGATGATAGGAAGTTATATAAGTGCCCCACCTTAGAGAGGACCGTGAGTCTCTCACATTCTTCCAAGAAGAGAATCAAATATTCAGAGCAAGTTCAGCAAACCACACACCCTCATACTGACAATAACTGATGTAGTTCAGAAGTGAAAAAAACAATAATTTTAGGTATGGAAAATTTGGTTTCAAATTCCTATTAGCCTTTCCAACAACAAAGTTACAAACACATTCAATGAAAAATATAGAAAAGCCCTTATTTTTATCATTTATTTTAGAAAAACAATATAAAATCATTCTTACTGGATAGTTATATACAATAACGGCATCCTAAATTTCCAGGAACCAGTTCTATAAATGCAGATAATCCTTAGGAACCTATTCTGCTTATTCTTTTCAATCTGAGAATGAAAACGAATCACTATAGATTCAAAACAAATTAAAAGATTTTGATAATTTAATAGAAAACATTTATTTATTAAGATATTTCCAGATTAAAATTCTGTTTTTATATATCTATTCTCAAGTACATTTTTTAACTCTAGTTCAATCAGCTGTGTTATAGTGTTTTTCGAACTGAATCACTGCAGACCCAAAGATCCAATGGAAAACCTATCAAATTTATGACTAGAAGATTTACCATATTTTTAACTTCAAGTTGATTTCCTTTGTCAGAATAAATTATGTTCATCGCAGAAAATACTTTTTCAACCTCTGCAGAACTTACATCAATTATATTAAATATATTTTTAGCTCTTACATCTCAGCTATTTATATATCAGATTATTTTTCAGATAATTCAACAACTGGTTTGCTCAATTTGATCATTTTAAGAATTGGTTCATGTGAACTGATAGGTGGCCACCACTGGTTATATATGTTTTAGGTGTAGTACTAGTTTCATTGTACTTTTAGTGAAATGCAGAAATGAAACTGATTATCTTTCTTTATATTGATCAAATTAGAATTTGCATCTTGGACTCAAGATTAAAATTAAAATAAAGAAATAAGTAAAAAATTATTTAAAAGAAAATATCTTCTAAGTACAAATATAGAAAACAATAATGATAAATATTGGTAACAATAATGATAAATATTGGTAACAATAATGATAAATATTGGTAATAATAATGATAAATATTGGTAATAATAATGATAAATAAAGAAAGTACAAATATAGAAGACAATAATGATAAATATTGGTAACAATAATGATAAATATTGGTAACAATAATGATAAATATTGGTAACAATAATGATAAATATTGGTAATAATAATGATAAATAAAGAAAGTACAAATATAGAAAACAATAATGATAAATATTGGTAACAATAATGATAAATATTGGTAACAATAATGATAAATATTGGTAACAATAATGATAAAGATAAAAGTAACTGAAAACTGAATGAGATTCTTGAGTTTATACATCCAGATAACATTGGGTACAGAAAATTTAAAAATTTAAATTTAAAGCTAAGTGCCCCAGTATCTTCTCAGCCAATTTTGATCTTCAAAAAGTGAAATCAATGTCACTTGTTATCTACTGGGAATCAAGTAGATAAAAGATAGCAATTGATGTTGCATTTAAACTTTTAGAGATTGTAGCTAACAAGGAAGCAAGCAGATAGAAGTGAGTTCCACAAACAGGAAGTGCGAGAAAAGAAACTATTAGAGTAGAAGAGAAGTTACATTTAACTATATCAAAAACAAAAGGCTGGGACCTCAATTCCAATCTAATAGTAAATACATGTAGTCAGGGTACCAGGGGAAAAGCTCATCAGAGTAATTACCATGAAAACACTTGTAGAAAAGACAGAGGGAAGCCACAGCACATTGGTGAGAAAGTGACTGCAAGTGGGCTGCCAAGTAAAGATTAATTATATTGCAGATCCTCCATTAGATTTTGTCAAGAACCTCATGATGTATAGCAATTCTTCTTATTTTGTTGTTCTCTTTTCTTAATAATGTTTTACTTTTCATATTCTCTCACACTCAGTAACCACTTGTGTGTTTGTGGCTTTATTGCCTTGCTATAGGTGAAATGATAAAAAAAAACAATGCATGAAAGTTTTCCAAATTTATAAAAATTTACATCATGTAAAGAGTCATAAAATTCTGCAAATAAGTTAAGTTTAACAAATATAAATAAAAACAATGTTTTGATAAATTTCCTTCTGATGATTAAAACATCATTTCAAATACAATTTTTCAACAAAATAAATTCTATTCAATCACAAAAATTAATTTCTCATGATCCTTCAAATCCTTCATTTTCTGCAACTGCCATTGTTCAATCATCTTCCATATAAATTTATTATTGCTTCATTTTCCCTTTCCTGACACACTTTTCTTTCATGTTAATGAATTTATGAACAACACCTATAGGCAACCAACCTACATGATCATAAAACACAAGCTGATTAAACCTCATTGAAATCTTAATCAGAATTTGAATATTTAATTTATCTTCTGATTTTAAATTGATGATACAAGAACTGTGATATAAAAATGTGGGTGGAAAAAAGGATTCTGCTCTGTTGGTGTTAAAACCAGTTAATCTGAAGCAGGAAAAATTAATTCTTTTTCTGATCAAAATGGCTGACTCTAATCTCAATCTTTCTATCTGTGAGGACTTCTACAGTGATTATATTTGGCATGTTTCTGCTGTATTTTTCTTTACAAATTTTAAAACAATCTTTCTTTATTTTCTAAGATAATCTTCCGGAATTTTTTTTTTTTTTACTAATTTTATTTTATTTTTTTCCCTAATGAGTTTTTGGTAGGTAACCATATAGCTACCCACTTTGCCAGAGATTATCTCCCTTGACTATAGACTTCTGCTTCTCTGTGAAGAGTATTGATTTTTGTACTAAACTAAGATGAATAAGTCTTCCTAAGCTAAACTGCTCTCCATGCATTATTACAATGTTTACAATGCATTAGGGTTATTTTTCTGTACAAAATACACTGAAAAGCATTTACTATAAAAACATTTTAACATTATTTCACTAATAGATGGATTGAAAATTATTTTATTATAAAAATTAAGTGAACATTATTTTATTACAGAATTTATTTTAAATGAATTAAATGAACATTTAACTGTATTTAACTATAATATTGTAGTGAATATTAATTTACTGTAGAAATAAATGGAAAACTATGTCACATGAGAAATGCATTAAAAATCATATTACTATAGATATAATTGAAAATTATCTAAAAGATAAATTTTTGTAATTTACTTAATTATAATAATAAGTACCTATATTTAAATATAGTTAAGTATTGAATATTTAATTAATGTAGTAGATGTTAATACATTGAAAATTATTTTACTATAAAATTATCTGAAAAATATTCTGCATTGGAAATTAATTTACTATAGATTTATTTCCAAATTAATTTAATATCCAAATTGTCTGCCAATTAATTAAATAAGCAGGCTATTGATGCCAAAATTAATGTGCCTCATGTTTCTATTACCCGGCTAGATCTGAACGCTTATTTTCTCTCAGTTTCATTTCCGTTTAGATCTAAACGTTTTTTTTCTTTCAGTTTCTTTTTCCGTTTAGACCTGAACGTTGATTTTTTTTCGTTGTTTTTTTTCGTTGTTTTTTTTTTTTTCCTGCCATTTTTGTTTTTGTTAAGATCTGAATGGTTATTTTCTCTCAGTTTCTTTTCCCGCTTTGATCTTTACGGTCAGTTTCTTTAATTTTCGTTTTCCGTTTTAGATTTGACGCTTATTTTCTTGAATTTTCATTTTCCATTTAGATCTGAACTGAACGGTTATCTTTTTCTCAGTTTCATTTCCTGTTCAGATTTGAACGTTTTTTTCCTTTCAGTTTCATTTTCCGTTTAGATCTGAACGATTATTTTCTCTTGGTTTCATTTCCGTTTAGATCTAAACGTTTTTTTCCTTTCAGTTTCATTTTCCGTTTAGATCTGAACGATTATTTTCTCTCGGTTTTATTTTCCGTTTACACCTGAATAGTTATTTTACGTAGTTTCTGTTTTCACAATTCTGTTCTATTATTTTCATTTTAGTTTCGTTTTAAATGTGGTCAGTCAGTCAGTTAAGTGCCATATGTGATACACGCTTGGGCGATCATGTCTCGGAAAAGACATGTCTGACTGGGCAGAAGATTATCCCACAGTAGGTTGCCATTGCTTTTTGCGGTAGACTGGTTGCCGACCAAGGCTACAGAACCCAATCAGTCCTGCTATTTAACCCATAACTGGAGGGAAGAGACGGATTTTCCCAAGGGTATTTGCGCATAAGTGAATACAATGGAACAATTCGAACTCGGCTCCCCGATTTCTCGTTCCGAGCCGATATCCACTGCACCACGACGCACATCCTCTTAAATGTGGTACTCACCTTAAATATATAAATTACATGAAAATTTTTGTATTATGATTTATAGAATCAACTAAAAATATTCTTGTTCACTTTTTCCTACTTTTAACAATTTTTTTTTTTAGTGAAAGAAAAATCTTTGTCAGAAAAACTTGAAATAAATCTAGCTATCAGTCAGTTCAGTGCCATACATGAAACACGCTTGGGCGATCATGTCTCGAAGGAGACAAGACTGACTGGGCAGTAAGATTATCCCGCAGTAGGTTGCTATTGCTTTCTGCGGTAGACTAGTTGCCAGCCAAGGCTATAGGAACCCAATCTGTCCTGTTATTTAACCCATAACTGGAAGGAATAGGCGGATTAATACCTTTCCCAAGGGTATTTGCACGTAAGTGAATGCAATGAATTCAACTGGAATTCGAACTCGGTTCCCCGATTTCTCGTTCCGAGCCGATATCCACTGCACCACAAGGCAGTGAAGATTACATCTCACACCCTTAAAATTTAGTGAAAACAAAATTCTTTAGGTTTTAAAGTGAAAAATTAAGATTTCCAAACTTAATTATTCAAATACAGTATAACCCGGATATAAGATACCCCTGATATAAGAGAAACTCGGATATAAGATAGATTTTCTCTTTTCCCAAATGAGAGCCTGTGGTAATGTATATAAAATAGACCAAACCCGGATATAAGAGAAACCCGGATATAACTTGTATCCGGTTCCGACAACTCTCTTATATTCGGGTTACACATTTGAGAAAACATTAATTCAAAACAAATTATTGTTTTTGCAGTAGTTGGTAGGGAGAGTGTGTGTCTTGATGAGGATAATGTTCATTTATCTATTTTCATTTTTGGAGATTTCTTCTTCTTTACCACCTTGATCATTTTCAATTCATCAGATTTCTCATCTTCAAGAAAAATGATTTATTTAGAAATGCCAAATATATCAAGGAGATTTAATTTAGCTATTTCTCCGCCCACTGATTCCTTCATCTTTTTATTATTTTTAAATTTTTGAAAGAGGTTAACATGTAACTTACAAAATGTCCACCAGACTGGCTACAGATTGTTTTTTTTTTTGTTTTTTTTTTTTGAATTGCTTCAACTGAATCATTGCAAATAATTCAACGTTCTAATTGAAAGATATTTGCATTGTCTTATATTGATCCAGTGAAATGCTCTGTGGGAGACAAAAACAGATAAAATCTCTTTCCCACTTTCTCTTTCTCTCTCCCACTTCCTCTCTCTTTCTCTTTCTCTATCTCTCTCTTTCTCTCTCTTTCCCCTTTTCTATCTTTCTTTTATATCATTGAAGCTTTTTTGTGGGAGTTCTAGTTCATAAAAAATATTTTTTCTGAACCATCAATTTTTAAAAAAGTCTATGATTTCTTGGTTAAAAAAAAACAGGCTCGTTCCCAGCATTCCATTATGGCTCAGCAAAGACAACTTTTAAAGAGAGAACAGTAACTAGAGTCAGTTTGTTGCTAAAAAAAATAAAATAAAAATAAACAATCATGTTACTTGCCACAAAGAAAAAAATCCCTTCAAAATAAAATTTCAAATAATCTCTCAAAAAATGAATCATTAGATCTAATTTAGATCCATTTAATGTCTGCCTGATATCTAGAACATTCTTTCACTTCACTGATAATATTTTCGAAATGCTGTTACCGAGAATTGCTTGTAGATTCTTCAAACACTTAGAATTCAAAAAGAAGCTTATGCATATACACAAAATCTTGAGGCAATCCATCTTTTGAAGAAACTGCAATTGATAAGAATTGCAGTAGGTACTTATTGCAATTTGCATATATCTTCAATAATGTTTTTCAAACTTATTTTTTAATTTACGGCACAGTTAAGCAGGTTAAGCCTGTGGCAAGTGTATTCACATAAAGCCACCAATGGTCAAAGTGTCAGGTTTATGTCCTTTTGACCAGGCTCAAAAATTTGGCGCAAACTAACATCAAAATGTCTCATTGTGTCAATTTTTTTGATTGGCTAAAATTTATTTTATTATTTTCCGACATTAGTTTCTTTCTCATTTTTTTATACCGGAAGTTTTCCGTGGAGCCTCACTGAGTTTTTTAGTATTTTTAGTTAGCTCTGCTCCTGCTTTTTTTTTTTTTTTTTTTGCCGGGTTCAGTATTTTCTTCTCTTTTCTCTTTTTATTCTAGTGTTGCTTTCCCGTTAGATGAAAGAAGCATAAAAAGAGAAAGTTCAGAGACAGAGAGAGACTGACAGAGAGAGTTTTTAATGAAAGCGCAAAAATGTCTTTATTTTTATTTTTCTTGATATATTTTCTTTTTTTATTTTATTTTATTTTTGTTATCGGAACTCACTGTGTGTACAAACAAGCCTATAGTTAAACGTACGAGGCAAACTTAAATTATTATAATTGAAAAAAAATAGTAAAACAATTTATTATAATTTGTAATAAAAAGACAATAATTGAAATTCTTTAAAAATATATATATATTTATTTTTTATCATATTTTAACATTTAATAAAATGCTCAAATTTGACCTTAACGTTTGAAACAGAAGCGTATACGTTAAAAGTGGTTTTTTGATATGCGCATTTATTGTGCTTTGAAATTCTTTCAAAACTAATTTAACTAATAACCTTTAAAAATTTTCGCGGCAAACCTACGATCCTTTTACGGCACACCAGTGTGCCGTGGCACTCCATTTGAAAATCACTGTTCTACAATATTGGGTCAAACAAAAATTCGTAGCGTGTTTTCAGTAAATTTCAAAAACAATATTCCCATATCTGTACATAGATTTATTCAACCAAATATAAGTCATTTATTTTACATTACTTTGAAGTAGGGACGGTCAGCCATATCTGGTACAAGGTCAATTCACATTTCAAACATAGCCGACACTCCCCACAACTTAAGGATTATCAGAAGGTCATCAGAAGGTGGAAGGTTAGATGTTGCAATGTGGAAGAATATAGTATTTTGTTTGTATGTTTAAAGTAGAATTTTATTAACAGAACAGAATGACATCAATTGTTGGAGTTAAATGTTCAATGAGGAAACGTACGTAGTTAATCAATTTGTAAGAGTTAAATGTTTAATGATAAATAGTAGTAAGAAGTTAAGTGTTCAGAATTTTAGTTGTAGTTGTCAGTAGCGAATGTGTTTAATAAAGTCTGTGTTCCTTTCCTTTTTTATGGCCGGCAAGGAAGACAAAAGGTCAAACAATAAACGAAATTGTACTTAGCGGGCGTTACTTTTTAGAAGTCAGTAGAAGTATCTTGTTGCTGTCGTCTTTTTTGTTGAGTGCTGGAATTTTGAGGATGGAGAAGAAGAGGTAAAGGAAAATAGCACGAGTAAAAAAGGAGAGCGAATGTGTGACGGGACCTTACGTCCTGGTCAGTGTTTGAAGTTTTTGTCACATGTTGCCGGTGTATAATATCGCTACTTACATCTCACTGACTGATTCTGACTTTCTTTGTGTTTTTATTGCCATTTATTTTTTCACTCTGGATTGCTAACTTTTCTCTCAGTTTTTCAAATCGTTTCCTTTCATTGGTTAAAAAATTAATTTAGCATCGGATCGCGAAATCCGACTTCATCTTTTTCTTTCAGCACGGGTCAATCCTTTTCCTATTCGTGAAAATCAGGATTTCACACGTAATTGTGAATTTTCTAAAAAGTGAAGAAGAGAGGAGGTTACTTTTAATTTCGTGTTTACTACAACCTTTCACCATCTTTAAGGCAACTTCATGATACCGTCCTCCAAGAACGCGACATCGTTTTATTTGATTAAATAATCAAAGAGCTTTTTACATGCTTTTCACAGAATCGAAGCGAGTTATAAGAATTTGATAGGGATTTGAAATAAGTGGCAATCGAAAGCTGCAAGGGTGGGTGAGTATGTCAGGTGTAGTAGGGCATCCCAGCCAACCTGTACTAATTTCTGGGTCTGCAAAAGAACATGAGGTCTGGCGTTGTCCTGTTTGAAGACGACAACCTTCAGATTAAACAATTCTGGACACTTTTCATCGACGCCTGCCTTTAATTTACCTTTAATTTGGAGCAGAATTCAGCATCTGATTTTGCGGAAGTTCGAAGACATAATACAATTCCAATCCCACCAGATAGATAACATGGCGTTCTTCAGATGCGAACCGGTTTTTTGGAGTAGTTAACTTTAGCGCATTTCGTTTTCTTCGGGACCTTTTTCATGCCATTGTTGTAAACAACCCATTTTTTATTGCCAGTGATAATTTTTGTTGCAAAAAGAAATGTGGTCCATTATTTTTCCCCCGTTAAGTATTGAGACTCGAAAATATTGTAGTGATTAACTTATCTATGTGTTGTCATAAACACACATATGAGGTATTTGGATTATCATTGCAATGTTCCATATCGTGCGCCTTGAATTATTTTTAATCAGTTTTTTCAATTTAGTTTATCAATGACTACAAGCCTTCTAGAACCTCGATACATTTGTAGTCCTTCAATACCTTAATTATTTCAGATTCAACACGAAATAAAAGGTTAATAAAATATTTAAAAATAGAAAAGCGGGCTTCCCTGGCAAACTCAGCGACTTATAATATGTTATTTCGACCACCAACTCTATCACAACTACAACTGAAAAGAATTTATCTCAAACAATAAAACACTTAATTAAGGAATTTGCTTTATCACTTGTTATAATTGTTACAAGAAATCCATAGGAGAAACCTCAAGGAAATAACATAAAAGATTATATTAACACAAAAGGAATCTTTAACAAAACAACACATTTTCCGACTTCTGACCCTTGCGACCGACTTTATAAACAGTGAATTTAGTTATGGCACCATATCCATAAACGGTGCTTTTTGTACAGCAATTTTTTTCCTTTCAGAAAATTAAAGGAGTATCAAATAACAAAAATACTGTCTATTTATCTTGTTTTCAATTTTAACGTAAGAACACTAAAAATTCACAACCCACTCACGAATTGTACCGAAAGATACGGTAAAATGTCACCATGCAGAGTTTGCATATAAGTAATAAATTCCAGTGTGAAACGAAATCACGTGCTAAAACGCCACCTATTGAAAAACGTTTTGAACTTTTCTTCCTAACCAAGAGTAGTAAGTCCCGATAAAAATGAAATAAAAATAAAATATATAAAGAAAAATATAAAGAATTCAAATAAAATAAGGCATTTGCGCTTTCCTTTAAAATCCCTATTGCTCCTTCTCCCTCTTTGAACTTCTCTTTCTATAATTGTCTCAACTAACGAAAAGGCAACCTTCAAATAAAAAGAAGAAAAAAACAAACCTGAAACCGGTCGAAAAACACCGGAAGTTTGCAGGAGCAGTCAGTCAGTTGAGTGCCATAAGTGATACAGACTTTGCGCGATCACGTCTCGAAAGAGACATGACTGACTGGACAGAAGATTATCCTGCAGTAGGTTGTCATTGCTTTCTGCGGTAGACTGGTTGCCAGCCAAGTCTATAGAACCCAATCTGTCCTATTATTTGACCCATAACTGGAGGGAAGAGACAGATTAATACCTTTCCCAAGGCTATTTGTGCGTACGTGAATGCAATGAATTCAACTACAATTGGAACTCGGCTCCCCGATTTATCGTTCCGAGTCGATATCCACTTCACCACAACGCATATCCTGAAGGAGCAGAGCTTACTTATTTGCGACTTAAATATATCATTAATCAGTGAGGCTCCATGCAGAACTTCCATTATGAAATAATGAAAAAAGAAAGAACGCCGAAAAATAAAATAATTTTTGTCAATATAAAAAAAAAAAGAAATGACACAGAGTGATGTTAACTGAAACCAATGTTTGCGCCAAATTCTCGAGCCTGGTCAATAGGATATAAACTTGACATGTTTGAGATCGAGGGAGGCGGGACGAGGAGAAGACGGAATAAAAGAACGCTAACTCCATGAATGATGCATGACGAAACAGTTAAAAACAACTGATATTTCCGCCCCGTTCAGAGCCGAAAAAAATAAAGTAGATTGACATTGACTCAATTTCTGAGATTACTGCTATCATAGTCTGACTTATAGGAGTTATGGGAAATACTTAATTTCCCCAACACTATATTTTTTAGGCACCCAAATGAATGACGAAACTTGCTTTTAGAATAACAACAAAGAATGGTTTATTACATAGTAAACGTACAAGATTGGTAGTATGTAAGTGTCCATGGTGAAGCTAGCAGCAGATAGTATGTAAGTGTCCATGGTGAAGCTAGCAGCAGCGTCTTCCGCGAAAGCATTCCATGGGGAATCAGTGGCAGCGATGTGAGAGAGACGTACGTTACTGCCGCGGGCTCATGGCTCTCTGCCTTTCCTCCGTTCTACAAACAGGACTAGGAAAAATAGTTCTAGAGAGGAATCAATGCGCTCCGCCCGTTGATTGGTCAGTGAGTGACCGAATCTCCCGTCGGGGGCATTGATTCGCTAAAGGGAATAGATCTGTGGCTGCTACAGACATCATACTACCGCAATGGACATTATTCCAAACTACTACCAATATCCGCCACATTAATAAACTTTTTGCTACATCAAAGGACTCACTCATCACTCTAAGTAAAATAAAATAAAAATATTTATTTTAAAACCTTGAATCAATTCGTTATATTCCCAAAATTTAAGATAAAATAATTGTCTTACTACCTATACATACTGGTGACCTTCTGATATGAACAGGCTTGCCACAAGTCTAATATTTGTGATCCGAAAAAAAAAAAAAAGATTTGATAAAATTACATTATCTACATTCGGACTTGTCTGCATCTTTGTTGCTATTATCACACGAGTCGGAGGAGCTTAAAAATATTTTTAATGTATTTCTCCTATTAATGGAATAATTTGAAAATACATTTTTGATCCTCTAATACCTTAATTATTTCAGATTCAGCACGAAGTAAAAGGTTAATAAAATATTTAAAAATAAAAAAACAGGCTTTCCTGGCAAACTTAACGACTATTAAAATACGTTATTTCAACCACCAACTTAATCACAACTACAACTGAAAAGAATTTATCTAAACTTAGCATAAAATTATTACAACTACTTTTACTTCTCAAACAATAAAAAAACTTCATACAAAACAAAATAATAAGCTAAAACTTGAAAGAGGAATTTGCTTTATCACTGTAATAATTGTTACGAGAAATACATAGGAGAAACCTCAAGTAACTTAAATAAAAGATTGTATTAACACAAAAGGAATCTTTAACAAAACAACACACCCAATGCATTATTTACTCACTGTAATTCGTTTGACCATAATTTTGATTTTAAAAATGCTACTCTAATTTAAAAAGAAAACAATTTACTAGAACAAAAATGTATAAAAAGTGCTTTAATAGCTAGATCTTCCACAAAGAATTTGCATAATGGTTCTCATAGCATTTTATCTTTCTTGGCATATCTTCTATTATCACAGTGTGGGATATTTAAAACTGAAAAGGGTGGGCATATAAACTAAAAGAAAAAGAAACTAAATGAAATTGGACAGACTATATACAAAATCTTCCAAAGATGAAGTTTAGAAAATCAGTATTTGAAATTTTGATTTTAACCTAAGATTGAACACTGCTCTCTCTCTCTCTCTCTCTCTCTCTCTCTCTCACACACACACACACACACACACACACACACACACACACACACACATATATATATATATATATATTACGGAAATTAACGAATTTTAACGAAACTTGGTAATAAACAAAAGACAATTTGAAATGAATTGTTTGAACATTATTTTTTATCGATACTCGTATTTAAGTCGATATTCTGTTTTTAATTAAACAGTATTATATATTTATATCTACTGGCCTGATTATTTACGATAAATTTTTATTACGCATGTTCGAATCCTGCCGAATGACACACATTTTCGTAATAATCGTAAATAATTTTCGTAGTAATCGTAAATAATCAGGCCAGTAGATATAAATATATAATACTGTTTAATTAAAAACAGAATATCGACTTAAATACGAGTATCGATAAAAAAAATGTTCAAACAATTCATTACATATATATATATAATGTCCTCATAGCAAAGCCAACCAAAGACACATGCCGCCTTGAAAAACGTTAGTTGAAGTAATCCAGGGACTTGAGTTTTAATTTCAATGTCCCAGCAGAGGCGAACGTAAACTTGAAAATAGCTGAAATTGAGATCTCCAGAAAATGTATGGCTCGTACAAATAGAACAATCTCCTCAGATGGACCAAATAAAGAATCCGGTTCGAAATTTCAACGTATGTCCTCTGAAGAAGGCTCGAGCGTACAATAGCCGAAATGTCGTGAATATGACTATATGAGTCCGATAAATGTAAATAGTTACAATCTCATATTATTTATATATATATATATATATATATATATATATATATATGAGAGAGAGAGAGAGAGAGAGAGAGAGAGAGAGAGAGATGCAACTATCTCAGTCATCAAGAAAAGTAAAATTATTTTGTATATCTTTATAGAAATGTAAATCAAAATTCACTGCTACTGGGAAAACAATTTCGATTGAGAGGATTTTTTTTCAAGATTGTTACTAATTTTACCTACAAGAATTCCATTGATGAATACTTTAAAAAACAAAAAGAAAAAACAAGTTTAAAATATTAAAATCTTTTTAATTTTTTATCATTTATATTTCAAAATTTCATTTTTCTCCTTTGTATTCGTTTAAATATGTTTCAAGTATAAATTACCTATTGATGCAATCTTCATTTTCTTCCTTTCTTTTTTTTTTTATGTCAACGACTTCATTAACTTTTCATTCAAATAATTAAAAAAAGTAAAGTTCATTTAGGAAATGTTCTGTTAAATTTAAATTCCCTTTGAATTTAATGTAAAATTTTATTTTACACTTTGAATGAAATATTTCATTACATTCATTCAAAAACATAATTAATTACATATTTATCAATTTATCTCTTCCTCAATGTATAAGGGGGTGCTGAAAAAATTTCGGCCTGACTAAGAAAGGATTTCAAAATGTTTCTGACGTTTGATCATTTGGTCATATTTTGGGAAGTGTGTCAGGTCAAAAACTTTGCATCATTTTATCATATTATCATAACCTGTGACAAGTGGACGGAGTGATTCCCACAAGGATCCGTCTACGAAACTCTGGAGTCGGGACGCCCAGGGCAACAGCAAACAGCTAAGGGAGAAACCATTTAATTGTATTATATATATATATATAGTGTATCGAGGCAGGCTATGTACATCAAAGCTAAACAACCAACACTTAATAAAATCGCCTTTAAATCCGGACATGACACGCTACATTGCATTTGAATACATGGTTTTGTTGTCATTTCACGCTATCACGCGGTGTGACGTCATAGAATCGCATTGCAAATTTGAGAACTGCGTTTGTTATTTTTGGTAACTATTGCCGTTGCCTAGCGGAGTTTTATGTCAACACAAAATAAAATCGTCGGTGATGGTGGATGTTATTGTATTACCGTCTAAATAACCTCTCTCAAGATGGCTCATGTGAGCCGAAAGCTTAGAAGCAAATTAATAAGAAATTATCCAAATGTTGGAGAATTTTTGTCTTTATTTTCAACTGAAATTACAGCCAAAATACGACGTTTAGAAGGGCTCATGATTAAACATAATAGACATTCAATGTCTCTTATATTTAACAGTATATGTTTAAGAATATATATATATATATATATATATATATATATATATATACGATGTTTAGAACGGCTCATGATTAAAAATAACAGACATTCATTCAGTATGTTTCGAAAATTATCTGCTGCCTCGATAAACTACACACACACACACACACACACATATATATATATACCCTGAATTTTCCCCTATCGCGATAAATGGGTGCTCCCTCAGGAATGTCCCGTGTCTCGAGCGTTTATTTAGACTTAAAATCAACCAGACTTCAACTGGAAGACATTGATACGATCCATCGTTAAGGATGCTAGAAAACTGGTCTGTTCCTTCAGTACTTGTTAGATGCAAATAGTGCAAACACACACACACACACACACACACACACACACACACACATATATATATATATATATACAGGAGCGGCCATAATATAAGGAATGGAAACAACAAAGACATATATATGTGTATTACTTTAAAAGTAATGCATGATTAGCAATGAAATTTTTACCGAACAAAGATTAGGGTGTAATGCATAAATATTATATAAAGTTACAAAAATTTACATAATAGTTTTTTTTTTAAGTAAGGATTAAATGGAGCAAAGGAAATAGGCTACTGGACAAAAGTTAAGGAACGATCTTGTTAATATCTTAAGATAGGAGATGGCAACTGACGTTACATTTACACTTTTAGAGATTGTAGCTATCAGGGAACCAAGTAAACGGAGTAGAATGGCGGTTATATATACTTTTTCTATGGTTTAAGTGTGGGACCAATCTAGTAGCATGCTTAAATTCATGTGGTTGGGTCACCAAGGAAAAAAGCTCGCCTGTGCACTTGCCATGAAAACATTTATAGAAAAGACAGAGGAAAGCCATGTTGGTAAGAAAGTGACTGAAGTCGAGATGCCTAGTCAAGATCGATTAAATTGCATATCCTTTTTTGATGGATTGCATGCCCGTATTCCAGCTTCGAAGCCTCTCATTTCAAAGTGAAACCAAATGGCACGCCTGGAGTATGCGAGAGAACATGTTGTTTGAACTGACGCACAATGGGATACACTTCATTTCAGTGACGAATCCAAGTTTACTATATTTGGTTCTGAGGGCAAAACTTACGTACGCCGTAGAACAGGTGAAAGACTGTCTTCTCAATGTGTCAAGAAAACCGTTAAGTTTGGTGGCGGCAGTGTGATGGTGTGGGGAATGATTTCATCTGCAGGAATTGGCCCTATCATCCGCATACATGGCAATATCAATGCTGAGATTTACAAAAGGCTTCTTCAGCAGCATGTGGTACCAAGATTACACCATAATCTTTATGAATCTTCTATTTTCATACAGGACAATGCATCCTGCCACAAGGCTCAGAAGGTTATGGCTTTATTTGAAGAAGGAATCGCCCTAATGAAGTGACCAGCCCAGAGCCCAAACCTGAATCCAATAGAAAATGTTCGGAAGATAACTGGAGAAAGGGCTCAGAAAAGAAACCCGAAAAACCAGGATCACCTATGTGAGTTATTGAAAGATGAATGGGAGGGAATTACTGCTGATTTTTTGCAAGAGATTAATTAGATCATGTGGTCGACAATGCAGAGAAGTCGTTGAAAATAAAAGGATGTTTACCAAATATTAGATTTTGTTGATATTCATCTTTTATTCTTTCCTGTACTCAGTTTTTTCTCTTATTGTAACCCCCTGCTCATTACACACTTCTGCAAATTAATTGAAACAACTGCTTTAGGTTCCTTTCTTTCACTATACGGTCAGTTTTAGATCCACTGAATTACGAATTATCGATTTTTATTTTTTCTCAGATTAGGGCATTTACAGGCGTGTGCAGTAATATGAATCTATTTTCGGGGTGTATGATGAAATTTGTTTGGCCTTGAAAAATATTGCATCATCTGTGATTGCATCGGATTTTTATCATGCTTAGACACTATTGTCTCGACTGTCTATTAGTATTCCTACGGCCATTGTCTGCGATGGACGTTACTCCAAGGAAGCGGACGAAAATTGCAATGTTGCACGAACACATTGGTAAGCATTACAGAGAGATATCGGATATTGTTGGCGTCAACCTTTCAACTGTCAGTCGTGTCATCAAGTCGAAGAAACAAACTGGATCCATCAGTCGAAAACGTAAAGGAAAAAAGTAGTTGGAAGAGAAAAACAACGCCAAGAGACGACGTATATGTGATCAGGGAAAGGGTGAAAGATTCTTGGAAGACATTATTCGTTTTGTTTTAATTAATTTGCACATGTGTGTAGTGGGGGTCCCGCCGTGCTTGGGGTGAAATGATTTTACAAAACTTGAAAGCATTTGAATAGTGAAAGTAATGAAATAAAAGCTAAAGAGGATATCCTCCAAATCAATAAGGAACGAAGAAAATATTTACAACGTTCAAAACATTAATTTAAAACAGTGCTCAATATAGAAATAGAGCAATTAATATTTATTATAAATAAATTTTAATTTAGAACAATCTACTACAAAAGTGTACATTTTGTTTCAACATTGAAATGACAATGTATCATCAGATAGTTATGGTGACAAACGTTATTTTTTAAAAGAAAATTGATGAAAATTCACTTCCTTTTATTGGCAAAATTGTTTCGTATGAGTTAAAGAGGATAGGAATGATGAGAAAACAAAATGAGAAATCAAAAAAGGGGTATATATATATATATATATATATATATATATATATATATATATATATATTAAATACAAATTAGAGGTGTCACCAATCAAAAAAAAAGCTAAGCAAAGTATTAAGATGCAGGAAGATTTTCTTAGAAACAAAGAAAAGAGTACTCGACTGTTATGTAATTATTAGCCCGAATAAAAATAATGAACATATTAATAACTCCTCATCCCAGAAATTCAGACAGAAATTTAAAACATTGTAAAAACGATTGAACAAATTTCGTTAAAATCGACTAATCAGTTTTTTTTTCTCTAACAGGAAAAATAGGAGGCAATACGTAACCTTCCTGTTTAGAAGGGGTAGATTGTAAAAAAAGAAAAATAAATTAAGATGATATAATTTCGTTAAAAACGATAAGAGGAAAAGTAACAAAGTAAAAGAAAAAAAATGTCTTTTTGTTTCCTTTCAGGATTTTTCTTAAAGTATGTAGGGGATTTGGTAAGTGCTTGATTGATGTGCTTCCGTATTTTACGGGTATTGCTCTCGATATTAGTTCCCCCACAAATACAACACAACGTTTTACAATCGCGCAAAAGAAATGGAATAAGTCACAACGAACATTAAACAACAAACAATTTAATATGTATAAAATAAAATTAGCATGTGGAAACAAATAAAATACAAGATGTGAAAAATTGCTTTTTGGAAAATAAAGTTTGGCAAGAAGTTAAATTTGTTTAAAGGTGTGTGTAAGTTTATATTAACGGAGTCCGTAAATAAGTCGTTCTTACTTACATTAAGTTAATCTCGGGTGGCGACAGCGTGTCGCGTTGATGAAAGAAAGTTTTTCGGGTTTTTCCTTTCATGGCCATCTGTAGCTAGGTCATGAACTTTGGTGTGGAAGAATGACTTGGCCGGACAAGGTATCGGTTACATGCTGACTTAATGGTTAGCTTGGTGACTGACTTCCTTCTTCCTAACTGTGTGTTATTTATATACCATAATAGTGGATCAAAGAATCTTCCTAACATTTAGGTGTGAAGACATTTATTGACCAATCAGATTTGTATTTTACTATTTTGTTTTGGGGCCTAAATATTTTTTGTTAATTGACTTCCGATCCTATTTTTCTAGAATGTTCTTATTCTATGTTTTTAGCTGATTGGTTGAGAAATATAAAAATGTAATTTAAATTCTAATGCCGTTTTGATCCAAAATTTCTATAATATTATTATGTATTTTCTTATTGCTTATTTTAATAGAAAAAAAAATGTGTATCCCATAAGTATGAATTCAATTATGCAAAAAAATAAATAAATAAATAAATAAATAAATAAAAAATGAAGTCACTTTATTTTACCGTACGTATGAACATTAAAAGTGGGCTATTGATAGCAGAGGGTTAAAATAATCTTGACAATTTGTTACATAACTAACTAAACATGAAATACGTGCAATGTTTTGCAAATGAGAAAAATACACAAGAAGTATTGGTATTCTACAATAATTTCAAAGCCTTCACTCAACAAATCCTTCTCTGCATTCAGGCCTCTAGTTTTCTTTGCTTTTCGAATTTAAATGCCAAGACATGCAGTTATGCAGATAACAAGCAAAGCAAAAAAAGAAATAGCGGGAAAAAAAAATAGAAAAAAATTATATCTATATTTAATATGGCGAGTAACACGTCCTATTTCATTTTTTCTTTTTCTCTCATTTATTTATTCGTTTGTTTTGTAGGTTACAACTTGTATGGGATGAAAAAGGTCTCTACAAAAGAGATCTCAGAAGTTGAAATTAATTCCATAGTGTTTTTGCTTGAAAGGAATGTGTTTATTCCTTTCATTTAATTGTCTGTGAAGTGCCCAAAAAAAAAAAAAAAAAGAAAAAATGGACAAAAAATATTTGAAATCAAAAAAGATAAAATAAAAAACTAAAAATGTTACTATTGATTCTTTTTCTTTAGTCTGTGTGTTCGTCAAATCTTTGATGAATTGAAACTGCTTTCACCCAGATAAATGTTTCGTTCAAACAACTTTTATGGTCTAGCCTGAATTATAATATGGCTTGCTGAATGTTTTATTTGTTGAGGGAATTATGTTTTTTGTTTTTTATTGTGTCTTAATTTAAAATTCTCTTCCTCCAACTCCTTCTGCTGTAAGAAAAAAAAAGCTATTTAAAAAAATGGCATCTATTCATAGTAATTTCAATATTTATTTCTATAAATAAGAGGAATATTTTTTCTTAATCTATGTATTACTTTAATTAATAGCATAAATATTTTTTTCTTTTGCTACCTTTACATTTTTGTTTTTCTGATCATATACAGAGGACTTTACCCATCTTTGTTGAGTTTAATTCAAGGATCATTATCTTTTATCACCTGGTTTTGAGTGTTTAATACCTTTTCAAAATCTGCCCGCTTTCCATAAAATTCTAAAAGAAAGAAACACAGGGAGAAGATATTGGGGAATTAAAACATTCATAGAATAATTATCATTAAGCTTAGTCTGGCACAAGGCTAAGTGGAGTACAAAATGATGTTGAGAAAACTATGTTGAGCCAATCTTCCAAGTGAAAAGTATATACATGATTAAAAAAATGAGGTTTTTTAACTAAATTACAAATTGGAGATACCAACAATCAAACAAGTATAACAATATCTGAGAAATGTGTTAACAGAAAGTGTGATGCTAAAATCTGAAGGTGCGTTTAGTAAAAGATGCCTTCCAAAAACTTGAAGTGTAGGGAGCTGGTTAATTTTTCTTTGATTCAGCCTTGTGTCTTACTTAACCAAAATCTCTACAGCTATCAAGTTTTATGCAGAATTATCATCAGAAGATTTTTCATCATCAGAAAGTTGGTAATCAGTTGGAATGTGTGGATTAGTGTAGAAGAGTGGATTAGTGTAGAAGAGTGGATTAGTGTAGAAGAGTGGCATAATAAAATATACATTTTGAATGTTAAAATAAAAATTTATTAAAAGGAAAGAATAATACAAGTTGTAGAAGTAAATGTTTTTTAGAAACATTTTAAAAGGTTAAGCATAGAGTTCATGTTCAATGATAAAGTTGAGTTAAGGGTATCAAGACTTGAAGAAATTGTTCTTTGTAGTAATTGTTGAAAGAGATAAGGAGAAAGAGAACAAGGCACAACCAGACCTTATCTCCGGGTTGATTTGAAGTTGGTTACATTTTAGATGTGTGTCAGCTAACCGCTTTCCCTGATTGACCATCGTGAACATTTAGAGGCCATCCTTAAATATTCAATCCAGTCACGTGGGGTGGCTCCCAGAATTATTTAAATTTAGCTGTGGAAAAACCGTTTCTCTGATGTATTTTGAATTTCTCGATTTGTTAACCAATCAGAATTAAGAACATGATTTTTCACAGATTGTGAATTTTTGTAAAAGTGAAGAGGGTTAAAATCATCCCTCTTCACTTTTACAAAAATTCACAATGACTGTGAAAAATCATATTCTTAATCCTGATTGGTTAACAATTAATTCCTTATCTGCTACAAACTAAGCAAAATTTTGTTAGAAACAAAGAAAAGAGTACTCAGTTGTTATGTAACATCGATCCTACTCTATTTTACTGAATGCTGGACAATGTTTTCACAGATAAAGAAGAAACTTAAAGCAAGTGATTATATAGAAGAAATCTGAGAATACCATGGACTGAACATGTGAGCAACAACAAAGTTCTAGAGAAAACAAACAAAACGGACACTTAATAAAATCATTTACAATGCGTTTCTATAATGAAGTCATTTACAATTCATTTCTATAATAAAATCATTTACAACGTCTCTATGGGTTATTTAATACTGAAATCTAAATATTTTTAACATAATTTTATGACTTCAACTTAATATTTTGTTAATGCAATTGTATACCTTCAACTACAGATGTATCACTGGTCATTTTGCTATAAGATGCATTATTGGTAATTCTAGTATAAAATGTATTGTTGGTAATTCTATTTATTGCTGGTCATTTTGCTATAAAATGTATTGTTGGTAATTCTATGATAAAAAGCTTTCTTGGTAATTCTATTATAAAATGTATTGCTGGTCATTTTACTATAAAATCTATTGTTGGTAATTTTGTGATAAAATATATTGTTGGTAATTCTATGATAAAATGTATTGTTGGCCATTCTACTATAAAATGTATTGCTGGTCATTTTGCTATAAAATGTATTGTTGGTAATTCTACTATAGAATGTATCACTGGTCATTGTTGGTAATTCTACGATAAAATGTATTCTTGGTTATTCTACTATAAAATATATTGTTGGTCATTTTGAGATAAAATGTATTGCTCATCATTTTGCTTTAAAATTGAACTATTGGCAATTTTACAATAAATATATATTTTCATATTCTCATAATTTTTTGTTTTTGTTTGGGGGATTCACTATTTGCCAATAGCTGGGACCCTAACAGGTGCTGTCATCCCAGGCCATGGTGGACCTGAGAACAATAGCAATTAAGAAGTAGATTCATGCTCCTCAAAACTTCAATCTCCAAATCAGAGATCTTGCTGCCAAATGTATAGGTAGAAATATCAAAAACTATGCTGTTTAATAATACAAAAACACATTTATATCAGGCAACAAATTATTGTGTTGACAAGTTTTATTAACTCCTTTCTTTTCAATATATTTTTCCTAAACTTTCTGTTGGTTTTAATCACCATGGGAATGAATATTCATTGTTGTATATGGACAATAATAGCAGCACAAAGCCAAATGGGGAGTAGGTTGAGGCTGGTCAACACTTTCTATCCTAGACCTAGCTAATCAGATTCATGACGTGATCACTCATTACAATATATTCAAACACCATAAGAACTCGTACATTACCTTACAATCCTATATATACCATAATACCACATATTCGGAGGGGGTCCTAAAAAAGGGGATAAAACCTATGACATAAAAATATTGTTCTAAAAACATTTTTATTTGCAATTTTTTTTTTAATATATCTAAAAATATGTAATATGAAATTCACATACGAATGACTGTAAAACACTGTTCCCTCCCTAATTTATAGTAGAAGCACATAAAAGTATGCTGGGCTTTTTTTCTAGCCAATGAAATAGTCTGCTTCTTGGTTTCATCTGACTCAGTCCCGGTTTGTTTTGTCTTGAAATCACCACACTACATTCATGTGTCTGAACTTCCTTTTGTGAGTCAACTCCAATTCTTAATTTGTGAACATTTTTATCATATTACTGTTGCTTTGCTTTGCATATATTTTTTACTTGCTTTATATTATTTTTTGCCCAGTTTTTTATTTTTTCTTGTTGTTGCAAACTCTAACAATTCTATTTGATGGACAGTTCTGTTACTTATTTTGCAAGTGACCATGACTACTCACTCAACATTTCTCTATTAATCAACTCTATCAAATATCATACAGTGAAAATTTCAGATCAGCTAAAAACCATGCAAGGCTACCAACTTAATGATCTACTCTGGTACCTTGAAAACTAAGTTAAAAGTTTCACACAGACTCTGAGTTAAAACACTAACAAGAAAGAGAAATGTGATTTTTATAATTTTATATACATAGATAATTTTATATCAGTGTTGAATGCAAACACATTACTAAGATCAAATCTGATTTTCAAATTCAATTGAATGAAAATAAAAAAAAATAGTTTAATTTTCATCTTTTGTTCCTTTTGGAATATTATTTTTAGGTCATTTGTTTGCATTTTGATCTCAGATTAAATTAGAATCAAGATTCATCTTTAGCATAAACTACTGGTCTTCATGACTGACCAACATTTAAGTCTTTACTTGAAAGTACTAGCCTTAATGCATTACAGATAAAAGTTGATTGAATCATATTGAAGCATTTAAGATTATATTATCTGCACTTTGAGACATGCCTCGAGGGAAAAATTTTTCTTTTTCCCCAAGAATAACTATCAGGTGAAATCAACTCTCAAAACTTTCGCAATCATTGCAGAGTTGTCTGGAATTAAAACAAAAAGATTACTAGAGCGATAGCTGAGAGGTCTGTTATTATGCTTCCATTTTGCTTGGTAAGGCTTATAAAATCAATTGCACAGAGTGTGATGGATAAAATTTGCATTTTTATATTTTTAATTTTTTGCATGTATGTTGTTTGTTTTTAATTTCATTGACAGCACAGTATAGTATGGTCAGTTGGGCACTGTCTGTGAAAAAAAGAGCACAAAAGCATAATTCTCTCTGCAAGAAATTTGGAAATGGCATGTAAACAATTCAGAGTGTTTAGATGTCAATCTGAGGAAAATTAAAAGAACATGGAGGTATGGACACTTAGGAGACTCACTCTGATAAAAAACAGAACTCTCGAATTTGTTAGTGAAAGCATGAAGGTCTACATCAAGTTCCTTGAGGAGGTAGTGCAGCTCTGGGTCAAGAGGGTGGCTACTGAAAGATACTATGTCTGGTAACAGGACTTTGCACTATGCCTCACAATCAAAAGAAAACAGTCATGGTTATCAGACAATTTCTGTGACCACATCACCCTTTACATCTGGCCGCCTAACTTCCCCTGACTGCAACCCCCCCCCCCACTTGATTATTATGCGTGTGGTGCAGTTGAGCAAAAGATAAACAAAACTCATTGTTACACCAAAGATGAACTGAAGGCAAAAATTATGGCCATCATTCACCAACTTGAACAAAGAGACTATTCAGAAGAGTTGCAGGAGATTTCAAATTCATCAGGTAGGCGTGGTTGAAACCAATGGTGATTTTACTGAATAAATTTACTTTTTAGTATTTCAAGATATTTTTCTGTAATTTAGGTTATTATTCCTGTTAAAATGAGATGTCAGTGTTATTTTCATTCTTGCAGAATTTAGACAACAATTTATCCCTCACACCCTATAGAACAGGAGCTATACAATATATTCTACTTTATACCACATAAATTTATTTACTTTAAGATACCTGAGTCCATATCAAGAAAATTTTTCAAAAAATAATTGTTCAAAAACAATTATTCAAAAGATATTTATTCAAATTGTAAACTGTTAGAATCAAAATTAATCAAAAAGACATTTATACTAAATGATAATTATTCAAAATACCTATGTTTGGAATATAAATGTCGTCTTACTTTGAGAGAGTCAATACTGATTTACCTAGAACTAATAATGCCCTTGAAGAATGCCTTTTTTGCAGTGAGTGTCATCCCATTATCCAACAATATGGAAATTCTTAAGTGCTCTTAAAAGAGAACAGGTCTTGTGAGATATTTTTATTGCAAAAGTAAGATCAGATTGCCAAAACATCAAAAGTGCCAAGATATACTACAATGTAAAGGGAAAACTTAAAAATTAATATAACAAGTGCTCTTCAGTAGTTGACTATTTGCATGCAGTATCATATGACTTAAGGTTATAAAGATTTTTTCTTACTAATTTGTTTTATAAACACTGTTTGTTTTTCAAATAATTATCATTTGTGTATTTTCTCTTTTGATTTTTTACATTTTTATTGAAAAAAAGAATTTTACATTTCGAATTATTATTATTTAGTATAATTGTCCTTTCTATTGATTTTCATTCAAACAATTGACAATGTTTTATTGAATAATTATTTTCAAACTATTATTTTCAGATAATGTTCACATGATCCCTGAGTTAGTCAAAAAATTTGGTTTCAATTTGCATAGGAATAAATGCAAAAACATCACCCTCCAAAAAATTTCTAGACAAATTGCACTGATGCATGCTGGGATTTTTTCCTAGCCAATAAGAACCAATAAAAATAAACCACTTCATGGTCTCATCAGCTATATTTTTGTTCTTTGGTGTCTTTAAGTCAAAACACTACAGTCACTTCTCTGTATCCCTTTATTGTGTTCAGACAACTCTTACTTGGTGAACTTTTTGCTTATTACAGTTAATTTTATCATTTAATTCCAAGAAAGGTAATAGAGTCACTAAGACACAAGGGGATTAATGAGTATAAGAGAACATAAGAAAAATATACTATTAAGGAGCGAGGACAATAAAAAAACAATAAATTAAAAAGACAGAAGATAATGATTAACATTGCATTTAAACTGATGTTGCCTACTTTTGTTTTGTATGTACATATCAGGTGTATCAAAAATACATTTACCAACTTTCCTGACACCAAAACAAGGTAAAATGTCCATATAGACATTTGTCACATCTGTTCACGTGTCCTTGTTATTCATCTTGGGGTTCTCAACAAAATCCAAAGGAGAATCTGCAATTTAATCAATCTCGACCTGCCAGGTTGACTCCAGTCAATTTCTCACTGACGAGATGTGGCTTCCTTCTGTCTTTTCTACAAATATTTTCACAGCTTCCGCTCTGACGAGCTTAGTCCCCTATGCACGAATTTACTCGACTGGCAACTAGGTCCCACTCTTTTACAGTGAAAACAATCAAATGTTACTGCAACTTCTACATTATCAGCTAGATAAACAACAGCAAATGTTGGATGACTCAGCTGCCTTCAGTCTGTGCTGCTATAGATAAAAAACATATCTGCCTGATCAAGATACGACTATCTTGCCACTGTTAAATAGAATACTTCTCAGTTAACTCACTGCTACACATGTTAAATGTTGAAGACAGACTAGCTACAAATGCACATGAATGACAAATGTAACCTAGTCTACATGAAAACAGAGCACCATCTACCATAAACTTCTTTTAAACTTAAGAACTCAAAAATGAAGGATTTGCAGATATATGTTTACATGGATTTTCTTATTTCTACTCTTATTTTGGTGCGAGGAACCCATCTCAAAACTTTGTAAAAAAAACTCTGTATATACAGTATAACCCGGATATAAGAGACCCTAATATAAGAGAGATTTTATCTGGTCCCAAATTAGAGCCTGTGGTAATATATATAAAATAGATCCAACCCGGATATAAGAAAAATCCGGATATAAAAAGCAACCCGGATATAAGAGATATTTACCTGATGTTCATGAGACAGATAGAGGAAAAGAGAGACAGGGGAAGCAGCATGAGACCTACTTGATGGGCTTGAGCAGGTGGATGGCGGAGTGGGGTCTGGGAGAAATACCAAGAGGAAGGATATTAAGAGCAACAAGGGATAGGGACAAGTGGAATCCATGATCACCTACATTCTGGTACACAAAAAAGAAGACTTCTTGTTTTCTACTCATTATCTTCTTTCAAAATGTCTGTTCTTTTGAAAAGATAGAGAAAGCAAAATGCTATCAAACAAGTTCTGTTTTTGAAAGTAGAATGTACTGCAAATATTCACAGGAGATTAGTGAATATTTATGGAAAGATTGCAATAAGGAGGTCAGTAGAGATAATAGCAATCCCTGAGAAAAAAAAAATTGAGCTTAGTGACAGATCTCACAGTGACAGGTCTGCTGCTGTTGTTGCTGCTGTAAATGTGGATAAGACTAAAAAGAACATTATAGTTGGCAGGAGAAGCAATACTACAAAATTCAAAATTTCAGATGAGCTACAGCACTGCATGCATTTAAGTGCAGTCTCTTTGCTACTCAACCACCATAATTATCAGTCTTAATATCAAGTGCAATCATAAGGTTGCTGCACAGCTATTCATTCATGCATAGCATGTCTTGGACAAGTAGACCTGGCCAAATCCAACCTCTCCAGTTCAAACCTCAACTAATGTTCTCCAACTTTAAAGCACACCTTTGTCATGGCTATGTAGCCCTTGATTCCATAAGGGGAACACTTCATCCTGGCCATTGACTTCAATCTAGGAAGCACTCAGTCTAGTGAAGCTATGTCATCACTGCATATATAGGTGTGGAACCCAGTCTACACTCATTGTGCTACATGGCTGTTGCCATTACAAGAATGTTAATGTGCTTTTTAACAGGTTTTATTTTTAATCCTACTGGGTGTCGAGCCACTCTTCTCAACAGAAAGCCTGGTGGAGGGAACTGGTTTAGTTGCTGATGACCCAACCATGTGACAAGTGGTACAGGTTTACATGTTAAACAGCATACTTCTCAGTTAATGTAGCCCTGTAGATATGAACAGGCAGATAGATAAATATGAATAGATGGTGATAAATAGATATGAACCAACATAGAGAAATAGGAACAAATTGTAACAGAGACAAAGAGGAACAGATTGGCACAGATAGATCGATAGATAGATAGATAGATAGATAGATAGATAGATAGATAGATATGAATAGACTGAGATAGATAGATAGATAGATAGATAGATAGATAGATAGATAGATAGATAGATAAGATATACCTTTGCACAAATTAATTGAAACAAAATGAATAATGTCTTCCTTGGATCTTTCACATTTTTCCAGATTACATATACATCGTTTCTTGGCATTGTTTTTCTCTTTCGATTGCATTTCCCTTTACGTTTTGGACTGATGGATCTAGTTTGTTTCTTCACCTAGATGACATGACTGACAGTTGAAAGGCTGACACTAACAATATCCATAATAATAAGGTTTGCCAGTGTGTATGTGCAGCGTTACAATTTTTGTACACTTCCTTGGAGTAACACCTATCACAGACAATAGCCATAGGACAACTAATTGACACTTGAAACAATAGTGTCTAGGCATGATAAAAATCTGATGCAATATTTTTCAAGGCCAAATAAATTTCATCATACACCCCAAAAATAGATTCATACCACTGCAAGTGACCTAATCTGAGGAAAAAATAGAAATCGATTACACCCTTGACACCAGTGGGTCTATGGTAGAAGAAATGAAACTAAAGCAGTTGTTTCAATTAATTTGTACAAGTGTGTAGATAGATAGATAGATAGATAGATAGATAGATAGATAGATAGATAGAAAATAAAGAGACAGACAGACAGAGAGAAAGAGAAAAAGAGAAAGAGAGAAAAGAAAAAGCTTAAATAAATAGACAAAAAGAAAAAAACTGTAAGAAAACATAATTGAGATAAAGAAAAATCAAATACAGATATTATAATTTGATCTTGAAAATACTTCATAGATTATCTGAATGCATTCTATTTATATCTCTCAGTTATGAACGATACTTAGATTTATTATTTTATAAATTACATTTCATTTGCTCACAGCCATATCCCATTGAAACACTAGTAAGATCACCAAAGTTAAGCAATGTCAGTAGTGCTTGGGAATATTATGTGCTGTAAAACTTGGAGATATCTAAATCTAAATCTATCTATCTAATCTATCTAAACTTATTTATAAATGGAACTTTGTCTGTGTGTGTGTGTGTGTGTGTGTGTGTGTGTGTGTGTGTGTGTCTGTGTGTGTGTGTGTCCCCGTTACCTATAGACTCCGAAACGGCTGAACCGATTTTCTTGAAAATTTACACAGTTGTACTATAAGTGTCTGCGAGTGTTCTTAGCTAGGTTTTGCGTCAAAAATCGATAATCGAAAAAATCGGGTTATAGAAGGAGTGGTCCGATTTTAATCAAATTTGATACACTCATAGACAAAGACATAAGAAACGATATTCAGAAGTTTCAAGGTTGCAGTTCATACAATAGTTCAGAAAATCGATAATATACATATATATAAAAGGCAAGATGTTTGTGTGTGTGTCTGTTTATCTGTCTGTATGTTCTTCATACAAATCTACAATTTTTATCCGATTCTCACCAAACTTCACACAAATATTCTTTACGCTGAGTCTGAGCCCCAGGACCATGGATTAGTTTTAAAGCTTTCATTACACCCAAGCAACGCTGGGTTATACTGCTAGTGGTGGGTATAAATGAATAACGGCTTAGAATAAGAACTTGTAGAGCTGAATCTGAATTCAAATGTCAAATCTGCCCCTATATAAAATATTTTTATTTCTTCTACATCACTTAATATCTGAGTAAACTACTAAAATACTGCTTAAATAGATCATCTGCTCAAATATGGGTACCTACTAAAGATAATGATTGAAATAACAAATGTATATCTGCATGCACGTGTGTCTCTGTGTGTGTGGACTTTAAGTGTTGCACATATTTTTAATCTTGAAAATGGCTAGTGGAACAACCTAAAACCTCTAGTCTGTCAGTTATAAGCAGTAATTCATTATTTAATGAATTACATTCTCTAGTAAGACAATATAAACAATTATTAAATGATTTTTCCTTTCAAAGCAAAGAAAAGCACATTTTCAATTTTTAAGTTGTTCCTGTTTTCGATAAAAAAACAAAATCGTTTTTAAAGCCACAGATGCTCACAAAAACGACAAAAAACGATTAAAATACTTTCAATTCTTTGTGTGTGTGTGTGTGTTTTTTTAAATTATCTGTTCAAGTTGAAGGTTGTTTATAGTGGCTTTAAAAAATGTTTTTACAGACATTTGCCTGTGCTTTCTTATAATTGGGGTGTTGCTAATTATCCCCTTTCTGCCTGTTGCCAGATGGGGAAAGTATCATATAAACAGACCAGTTATACAATGGGTAGACTCAGAAAATGCATTATGTACCCTGTGAACTTTTGACAATTTCCAGGAACAGAAATCACTTCACAAAGACATCTGTTCTTTTTGATTGTACAATCATTTTTGCTGGAAAGCAACCCCGGAAATAATTTCATCACTTTAGGGGAAAAGAAAAAGTTAGATACAGTTATTATTATTGTTAGTATTATTATATTATTATTACTTCTTCTTCTTCTTATTATTATTATTATTAGTATTATTATTATTTCTTCTTATTATTATTATTACTTCTTTTCCATCTTCTTCATATTAATATTATTCTTTCTTATTATTATTACTTCTTCTTCTTCTCTTTCTTCTTCTTCTTCTTCTTCTTCTTCTACTGATTATTATTATTTCTTCTTATTATTATTATTTCTTCTTCTTCTTCTTCTTCTTCTTCTTCTTCTTCTTCTTCTTCTTCTTCTTCTTCTTCTTCTTCTTCTTCTATCCCTGCAATTAAAACTGTGTAGGGGGCAAAATAAGAGAAAGATAAACTAGCCAGAAATGAATAATAATGGTAATCTATCATCCAAGATATTTGGATAGATTAAACACTATTATTTCTACTACTCAGTCAGTTAAGTGCTATATGTGATACATAACTCGGTGATCATGTCTCAAAAGAGACATGACTGACTGGGCAGAAGATTTTTCCACAGTAGGTTGCCATTTCTTTCTGCAGTAGATTGATTGGCAACCAAGGCTATGGAACCCAATCTGTTTTGCTATTTAACTCATAGATGGATGGAGAAGTGACAGATTAATACCTTTCCCAGGGTAATTGTGCGTAAGTGAATGCAGCGAATTCAATTGGAATTCAAACTCAGCTCCCTGATTACAACTACTAGAAGTAACAACTAATAAAAGAATATGGCTTTAAGAAAAACACATGACAGATTTTAACTGCATGGCGAAATATATGATGGACTGTGTGTCCAAAGACATTATCCATGCTAGACATGATCTAAGCCCACAGGATACAAGTTCAAATCTCACTGAAAGAGGGTACTTCTCTGTGCTGCTTAGCAATTACAGCATATGTGAAAATGGCATGAGAATTGAAGTAAAAAAGAAAGAGAAACAAGTCTGAACTCTGCATGTATAAAATGTACTTCCACATACACTACTAGCATGTAATATTTGAATATTTAAATTTTTAGCACTCATGATTTATGCCCCTTTGATTTCTTCTTCCTGCATCTTATTATTTTTCATTTCTGTTTGGGTATAGCATAATCGTTAACCTTTCTTCCTGGTGCAGTCTACATATTTTGCCACCAGAAATTTAGATAGCATTGCACAAAATAAGATCACTAATAATAAATGCATCTGCAGGGACAAAAATAAATGCCCACTTCAAAGACTTTGTAATACAAAAAAAGTCATTTAGAAAACAAAAGTACATGATTTAAATGGTCAAAATGAAATATATTTGGGATCAACCAAAGACACCTTTAAGACCAGGTGGTTCAATCACAAGTCTACATTCAAAATTGAAAACTTAAAAATCTGTACAAAATTGGCTAACGGTGTGTGGAAATTGAAATCAAAATATGGAAAAGACACAGATATAATGTGGAGTATAGTGAAAACAGCCAAGTCTTATTGAACTATTGACTAAGTCTAACCATAAAATACCTATTAGGTTCACACAACCATGGATAAAAACGTTATAATTTCTTGTAATTTTAAAAATTTTATGTTTGAAAACTCCCTGTTATGTGAGTGTTCTTAAAAAAAAATGGTAAAAGGTAAAATCAGTTCTTAGCTAGGTTTTGTGTTGAGGTACCCCCAATAAATATTGAAAATCAATAATCGAAAAAATTGGGTTATAGAAGGAGTGGTCTGATTTTAATCAAATTTGATACACTCATAGACAAAGACATAAGAAACAATATTCAGAAGTTTCAAGATTGCAGTTCATACAATAGTGCAGAAAATCAATAATATATATATATATATATATATATATATATATATATATATATATATATAAAAGGCAAGATGTTTGCATGTGTGTCTGTTTATCTGTCTGTATGTCCTTTATACAAATCCACAATTTGTATCCGATTCTCACCAAATGGTAGAAACCGAGGTCACGTAATAACTCATTTACAAATGAAGAATATTCAAAAGTTCTACAATGTAATTGTATTGAACACTTTTTAATACAAATGTGCACTGGTCTAATTTTAATATGACCAAAAACTAAGTAATTAAACAATATATATCCATATCTATATATATATATATATAGCCTGATGACTGCATATAAGCAAAACACTGACTAACTGCAAAATCCACTTTTATATTTACATACCTTCTAACACTGATATTGAGCATTTTAACCCATAAATATAGCATATCAAACAATTATATATATATACTGGCAGTATAGCTCGGCATTGCTCGGATGTAATGAAAACTTTAAAACTAATCCATGGTCCTGGAGCTCAGACTCTTTGGATGTTGGCACGAAAGACTAAAAAGCAATAGTTGTTTCCAGTTAAAGTGAAATCATAGACTGAAAGAAAAATGAATGAATGTAAGTCAAATTTTGATTTCCTGGTATCGATATCAAATAAGTTTTTTTCATCGTAAATGGATTTTGAAGGCTAAATGGTATCATGGTTGAGACTAAGAACTACAATTATACCTACTTAGAGCCAAAAGTAAAAAAGATGGAGTAACAGGAAGCAACACTCTAATTCTAAGAAGATTGTTTGCTATAAACATGCTGGGAAAGCAACATTTTAATTTTAAGAAGATTACACAGATACTACATTGACCCTAAACAAAGTTACCAGATTGCAACACCTTCATTCTACAATGAATGCACAGATACTACACTAGTCTGAGGCAGATTACCAAAGGATGATGCTTTGATCATAGGCAGATGTTCCAGTTCATGTGTAACTAATCATATATTCTTTGCTAGTCAACAGTAATGGAAATGTTTCAGCTAAATAATTAAGAAAACTTTACCTTCTTCTATGTGCCCTGTCCCTTCAGGACGTAGGCGATCATGGCCTTCCACGTTTCCCTATCCTTGGTAGCTCTGAGCACGCCTTCTCCTGTTACACAATGCAATCCTTGTTCCATCATCCACCTGATTAGGTCCTTCAAATATGTTATCTGTTACTTTCCCCTGTCTCTTTTCCCCTCTATCTGGCCTGTTAGTATCAGATTTTTCAAGCCCTCCTTCCTCATTGCATGTCCCAGGAACTTCAGCTGTCTCTTCCTGATGCTCAGTATTAATTTTCTTTTTGTTTCCATCATTTCCAAGACCTCATCATTGCTCACATGCTCAATCCATAATATTCGCAGCAAGTTCTTAAATTTTAAGATTTCAGTCGAACAGGAATATACATATTTAGAAATTACTTATTTTAACTATTGTATACTTTTGATAAAATGAATAAATATTGCTCTGTTTATTTATTTTATCAAAAGACTACGCTTTAGGTTGAACTTGATCTAGAGGAAGATCATTAAAGAAAACATCACAAGTTGGTGATATTTATTCTAGAAATAGAATAAATTTATTCTAGAAATAGAACAAACACTTTCAGTCTGATGCTCTAACCACAAAGCTATCAACCTTAATTTATTGAACTCTAATAAGAGAAATAAGAGAAATTAAATTTCTGGGTTTTTTCAAAGTCATAAGTGGTTAACAAGTTTTAGCTTGTAATAGGAATTGAACCAACTACATCATGATCTTTGGGCCACTACTTCAGAAATTAGGCTATCTTTCTGGGCAGGAAAAAAATATCCCCACTGACAATAAGAATGTCAGAAACTATTAAAAAGCTGACATCAAGCTAATCAGAAAAGTGGGTAGGGTTGGCCAAGATGTTATTAGAATGTGATGGATTCACAGGGGGTATTTCAAATTTTTGAAAAAAATAATAATTTTTTCCTTTTTTTATTAAAATGACTTTTTTTTTTTCTTAAAAAACTATTTAAAATGTTTTCAAGAAATTTTACTCACATTTTTTGTTATATTTCATGTCTCTTGTTATTCTTTTTTTTTTTTTTGCAGATCTTTTGATGGAAATTAGTCATCTCAGGTTTGAGAAAAATAAGATTGGAATGGTTTGGATAATTCTGTAACCACTGATATTACCATTGCGATCACATGTCATTGTCATCATCATCATTATCAACACCACCACCACCACAATCATCATCAATATTCTTTATATCATTAAGTTGAGTCATAAATAATTTCCGTTTTTGTTTATCACTTTTATATGTCAAAAAATGAAATTGATTACATTTTATTTAGTGATGTATTTAACATTATTTGCAATAACTTGCGGGTCCTTCTTAGGCAGCTTATCAAGTCCATTTCAGTAAAGTTCCACAGGTTTTGGTGTGTAAGGGTCTTCAACAAACGCTTGGATCTGATCTTTATTGGAGTATGTTCCCCCCCCCCCCCCCCCGCTAAAAGCCTATTTCAGCACTCAAAAAAAGGTAATAATCTTTTGTTCTAAAATCAGATGGATATGGCAGGTGAGGCAGAACAGTTTAACAGAATTCTCAAAGTTGTTCCTGTGGTATTTTTGCCATATGTGGCCTTTCATTGGCAGGATTGAAGAAAAGTTTTTCTTTTAATCCACTGTGTATACTGCAACTGCCATGTAATAACTAAAGTATGCTAATGAACTTCAAATTTGGTCTTAACTACAACTTACATTCATATCTATCTATCTATCTATCTATCTATCTATCTATCTTGCTAATCTATTTCATTCTATTCAATTTCATTATCTAAGTCTGTTTCTATCTTTATCTCATTCTATTCATTGTCTATCTATCTATCTATCTATCTATCTTGCTAATCTATTTCATTCTATTCAGTTTCATTATCTAAGTTTGTTTCTTTATCTTTATTCTTCATTCTATTCATTATCTATCTATCTATCTATCTATCTATCTATCTATCTATCTATCTATCTATCTCATCCTGTTTATCTATCTATCTATCTATCTATCTATCTATCTATCTTGCTAATCTATTTCATTCTATTCAATTTCATTATCTAAGTCTGTTTCTATCTTTATCTCATTCTATTCATTGTCTATCTATCTATCTATCTATCTTGCTAATCTATTTCATTCTATTCAGTTTCATTATCTAAGTTTGTTTCTATCTTTATCTCATTCTATTCATTATCTATCTATCTATCTATCTATCTATCTATCTATCTCATCCTGTTTATCTATCTATCTATCTATCTATCTATCTATCTTGCTAATCTATTTCATTCTATTCAATTTCATTATCTAAGTCTGTTTCTATCTTTATCTCATTCTATTCATTGTCTATCTATCTATCTATCTATCTTGCTAATCTATTTCATTCTATTCAGTTTCATTATCTAAGTTTGTTTCTATCTTTATCTCATTCTATTCATTATCTATCTATCTATCTATCTATCTATCTATCTATCTATCTATCTCATCCTGTTTATCTATCTCATCCTGTTTATCTATCTATCTATCTATCTATCTATCTATCTATCTCTTTCTGTTCATCTATCTATCTATCTATCTATCTATCTATCTCGATTCTATATCTATCTCTTTCTGTTCATATCTATCTATCTATCTATCTATCTATCTATCTATCTATCTATCTATCTATCTATCTATTATTATGTTTATGTACTCCATTTAACTGGCTCTTATTATTTATATTTAAGCTGACATATTCATCAAGAAAATTGGTTCCCCAAAACAGAAATTGGGATTCAACCAAGTATATGTCTCCATTATTTTCATTACTATCATTCTGAGTGTTTTAATTTATCACAAAACAGGGCTGTATTATATATATAAATATACATATAATCTATGGCACTACTCAAAGTTTCATGTGTTATGCAATCATCAGGTGCATATTTCAAACTGAGAGTTTAATAGATTTGAATTTAAATTCACTTGATGTTCATGGGAATTAAATCTTATGAAGTTAAATTACTGCTTTTTTAATAATAAGATTAAAATTTTAAATATTCTAAGGTTACATGTAGATAAAAATTTTAAATTTAAATTTAGCATTAAAATAATATTAAAAATAATAAAAGCAGGGAGAAGAAATAAGAGGGGCATAAATCATAAAACTTGAAAATTTAAATATTCAAATATTATATAGAGATAAAAAGTTAAAATTTTAAAATTCAAATAAAATAAAGATGAAAATAAAAATTAAGAATTAAAAAGTAGAATTTATAATTAAACTTCAACAATGTTGAGTGCAAAAACAAAAGAGGTTTAATTGATAATTGTTAAAAGTAATATTGTGGTGGAGGAAAGAAAGAAAGAAAGAAAGAAAGAAAGAAAGAAATAGGCAAATGTAAAGAGGGATCTATATCAATCTGGGTCTAAGGATTTAAGTGTTTTTTCTATGACAGCACGTGGTCATTAAATCACTTTTTTATGAAGCAAATTTGGATTCTTGATATAGTTTACGATGACAAGTTTTTCTAAAAGGCATAGATTACATTTATCTCCTTTTCCATTGTAATGTTTGGATTTAGCTACGATATCCCAGGTAATTATTGGGTCCTTGTTGGAGATTTTTAATTTCCAATAATGTATGGATAAAGCAGTACTTTTGTTGTATTTAATGTTGTTTAAAGACAACATGTGGTTGTTAAACCTTACCTTCCACCTGTTAAAAGTGCTTCCAAAGTAAAATTTAACATCATTATCATCCAGAAGAATTTGAGCTCTATAAACAACTTTGGACATACATTTGCAGTCTTTATTTTTTCAACAGTTGAAATTATTATTTTTTTTTTCATATATATAAATTGCAATGGGTAAATTATAGCCATTTTATATTTTTAATTATGAGTATATGCACTGTTTGTTTTTGATTTTGTCAACTGCACAGTATAGTAGGGTCAGTTGGGTAACGCCTGTGAGAAAAAGAGCATCATGGCACAAATCACTCCACCAGAAATTTGGAAATGGCATGCTGTACTGCTTAGAATTTGGACCAAAAGTTCCAATATAAACATTTCAGTGTGTTTGGATGTCAATCTGTGGAGAGGGCAGAGGATTCAGAAAGACTTGAATGAGTCTAATGGTTATTACGAAGGTGTTTGGAAGTCATCACTAGTGATGGCAACATTCTGCTATCATTCATCTTTTCATGGAGCCTCACACTTAACACAAAAGAATATATCAATTGTCTCGAGTGGGTAATGCTGCCCTTGATCAAGAGGGTGGCTGCTGGAAGTCTCTATGTCTGGCAACAGGACTCTGCACCATGCCACATAAGCAGAAGAACCCAACCATGTCTGTCAGACAACTTCTATGATCGCATCACCCCTTTCATCTGGCCATCTAATTCACTAAACTGCCAACCTCTTGATTATTATGTGTCGGTCACAGTTGAGCAAGAGGCCAACAAATCTCTTTGTAATACTAAAGATGAACTGAAGGCAAGAATTATGGCAGTATTTCCCAACTTAAACAAGGAGATTATCAAGAAGAGTTGCAAGTGATTACAGAAACATCTGGAGCTCATGGTTGAAGTCAATGGCAATTTTATTAAATTTACTCTTTAGTATTTCAAGCTATTTTTGTATAATTTTGATACATATATCTATTAAAATGAGATGTTAGTGTTGTTTTCATTTTTGCATCATTGAGACAACAAGTCATCTACCATACCATGTATATATATATTTGGATTTCAGTCCTGGTTAGAAGCAATCGGATGTCAAACTGTACTGATGAGGTGTGATACAGCAAAACAGATCTGTCTGCGGATGACTATTTATGTTCTCACACACTGATTGAGCACTCGGGAAGAATGGTAAACTTTAAAAAACAGTAGCTACTCATGCACTTTTGCATTGTTCATTCAGTAATGAATTTCAACACTTTCGGCTACTGGTGTGTGTTTACATTGTATATAACACGCTAAAGTCCACCTTCCACTACCCAGCGCCCATAGCACAGAGGTAGAATCTTCGACTGATGTCAATTTGATGGGATTTCAATCCTGGCTAGAAGCAATCAGATGGCTAAATGTACTGATGAGCTGTGACACAGCAAAATAGATCTGTCTGCGGATGACTATATATATATATATATATGATAAAAATGTAGTTTTGCAGTATGCTACATTTATGGTATTTACATTATTTGGACTGTTGTCCTCATCTTTACTGTCTTGTTTATGACGTTTCAGCCATTGTACATTCCTGCCTTCTTCAGGTGCTAGGAATTTTGAACAGAACCCTTTAAAGTGTTCAGTTTGAAATTACTATTACCTGAAGAAAGCAGGAGCATACAACGACTGAAATATTGTAAACATGGCAGTAAAGATGAGGACAATAGTCCGAAAAATGTGAATAGTGTAAATACTACCTCATCTCAGAAGTACAGACAAATTCTACATTCATGGGTAAAAGTGCTCACTATCAGGGATAGAGCACATATAAATATAGATGTTGACATTGAGGTCAACAATGAAATATTGTCCAATCTTTTAACTTGACTTGAGAAAGCTGAAAACTAGAGCAATATTTCTTGTCTTGTCTGAGAAGGATTATTCATAGTTTGGAGGTGTCAAGCATTGAAATTAATTGACACAAAATGTCTGTGGTTTTTGGTGTTGTTTGCTTTGAGGAACATTTGCCATCTAAATGCACAGAATATATGTGTGTGTGTGTGTGTGTGTATCTGTGTTCATGCGTGTGCCTAAAATTTCAGATATAACTAAATATCTGTGAAAGGACAATATGAATAAATCCGAATGAAAAATTAATCTTTCTCCAATGTGTTTTGTCTGCTGACAAACTTTTGACTTTATAAAACCCATCAGCAGTTAAAAGATGCTGGCTAAGATACATTTTCTTTTTGTCTTTATATATATATATATATATATATACATATTATAAATTATATTTTAGAACATGCACAAATTTTTTTATTAAAAAATATAAAAAAATTTTTATTATAAAAAATATAAAAAAATAAAAAATAAAAAAATTTGTACATGTTTTAAAATATAATTTATAATAAATATTCACAGCTCTATATATTATATATCGAGCACTGTTTTAAATTAATGTTTTGGACGTTGTAAAAAAATTTTTTTTTCTTTGTTCCTTATTCACTCAGATTTTTTCTATGCATGTCAATATTGTCACCCTGATCTATATATATATATATATATATATATATATATATAACATATATATATATATATATATAAATCAGGGTGACAATATTGACATGCATAGAAAAAATATAGAGTTAATAACTGAATAGTGATATGAACATAAAAACATTAATTTTGTTGATTAATGTAATGATGTTAATGATAATTATCATATCCAAAATTTATTATTTATGTTTTCTATACTAGGAAATTAAAGTTTGATTTGTTAAATTCAAAAGTGGATCCCACCTGTCAAAAGTAAAAAAAAGAAAAATTAAAAAAATTAAAGAATTAAAATCTCAAATCTAATCGGATCAAAAATTTATTTTTATAGTGAACTCACCTGCAAATTTAACAAGATCTCTCAAACTGTTCTTGAGTCGCACATGTGCACACTCTCTCTCATACATACTAACACATACAAAAACACACTTAAATATGCATGCATAAAACATATGCACAGCACATAAACAGAAAAAGCATATATATTAACCAACACACATTCAGAAACACAGTGCACATACAGACACAAACACATGCATGCACATACACATAAATAGATAAGTGCATATACCCACTAATACCCATATATTAGCACACACAAACACATACTAACACATGCATGCATACAAATATTTACCCAAACACGTGCATATATACAAACATAAACATCCATGCAAATACATGTACTCATATACTAACACCCTGATATATACATGTACTAGCACCCACCCAAGTATAAATACACATAAGCTAACATACAAAGACACATATTAACACACACAAACATACATATATCATCACATGCACAAACATGCACATACATGCACACACAGTAGCACGCATATACTAATACACACGTCATGTTTGGCTTTACTCAGCAGAGATTTTGTCAAAGAGTAGAGCTGCTTCTGAATGTTGTCCTCATGTTGCAGATCTTCAAAATCTTCTTTTATCTTGATGTAAAGCAGAATGTTGTAGAGTGGCTGACAACTCTGCAGCATTCTCAATTATGGAATGGTCCATGGCCGAAATGGTATATTTAAGTAAAGTATATGTGCATTGTGGCGCAGTGGATATTGGCTCGAAATGAGAAATCAGGAAGCTGAGTTTGAATTCCAATTGAATTCCTTGCATTCACTTACATGCAAATACCCTTGGGAAAGGTGTTAATTTGTCTCTTCCCTCCAGTTATGGGTTAAATAATGGGACAGATTGGGTTCTATAGCCTTGGTTGGTAACCAGTCTACTGCAGAAAACAATGGCACCATAGTGCGCGATAATCTTCTGCCCAGTCAGTCATGTCTCTTTCGAGACATGATCGCCCAAGCGTGTATCACGTATGGCACTTAACTGACTGATAGTAGCATTAGGGTTTAGATCACAATAGTCACCAAATATTACTCAAATGATACTTGAAATATTACAACTGAAATGCTACTAAGGAAAAAAATAAATTAAAAAATACCTTCCCTATATTAGTTTTTACCTCTGAATTGAAAAGTGGGGGTATTAAACCAAGGATTACATTTCCTGACTTGTTATTGTTTATACCTGTTAGTTCATAGCAGGTTTAAATACAAACTTTGAAGTGTGCTCCTCCCTTTTCAATGCCAACTTATACTCCTTCTTCTTCCCTTCAAATATTTCTATAGAAGAAGAATTCTTAGACAACCTACACTCATTACCTTTAGCAATGTGCTTAGTTATGCTTGCTGGCTGAATGGACATGGCATTCACATACCTCAATTTAGTATTGGACTTCATATACAGAGAGACAGCACCCCTATTAAGATTGAACTCCCCATCTAAATACTGTACCACTTTTCTATTCATGTCAACCTTGATATCAAAGCCAAGGTTTTGGAAGATTCTGACCAGGGCCTTTCTGATTTTGTGATTTTCCCTTCAGAAACTTCTGCACCATCAGAAACAGAACCAATTTCCAACAATGTGAAATTACCTCAACCTGTTCTGGTGGTATACTAATATAGTTCTTAGTGTATTGCAAAGCCTCCAGTAGGATTTTTTCTGTTATTGAGGAGGCAGAAGTCTTTAATATCATACTTAATGAACACCTTCTTTTTCTTATTATCCATTTCATTAAAATAAGTAATATAATCACTTGTGCCCTTCCATTGGTTAGCTTGCATGGTGACTTTTAGCAATTCACATACTGTTTAAAATGCAAAAAAGCTTATCTTCCCCAACTCTGTCTTAGTACAATTGCTCAACCAAAATGAGGGGCTGACTGGAAAATATTTTTTGTGATCTTTCACCATTAGAAATGCTTGTTTTTTGCACAATATTTCCACTCTGTCACCTCTACCCAATTTAGCTGTGATGTCTTTAGTCTCCTTGTTGATATTATTGATATACAACATGCTTACTTTTCTATAGAATTTAGTGTCTTCATCCTGTACTTTTTTCTTGTAATCCTTACAACTAATCAGGTATATATTTCCTGTTGAAAAGTCTGAAGTTATAATGGAGTGTAAACATTCAAGAAAGTATGTTTTAGGATTTTACACCTCCCCTTCTGTGGGAGTTCCAGTGGCCATGGGTATAAGAAGTTTCCCAATTCTCTTTCATCAGGCATGAACATAAGGAGGCTCTCCTTTCTTTGGATGATGTTCTGGTACTGTATATGTAAGCAAGTGCCTTGAGCTTGCAGACTACTGCTTGTCTGAAGAGACCTGCATGGTCGGAACCTGGGTAGCAAGTAAGTGGTGTGTGTTCTGTTCTTTAACACATTGTTAGCTCTGCATATTCAGTTCATTCATGTTGGGTGTGCATTGAGCACTTTTTCAAACTAACCAGCCACTATTTGGGTAGTGTATATATTCATATATATATATATATATATATATATATATATAAAAGAAAACTCAACATGTCATTTCAAGTGGTTGAAATGATGTGTTGAGTTTTCCTTTATAAATATAATTTGCTCTGGATAACATCCACTGAGCTCTCTATATAGATATAACACTTAATATTATATATTATATTAAGTTAATCTTGTTGGATTGTCCTCACCGTTTATGGACTGGACATATATATATATATATATATATATATATATATATATAGAAAACTCAACATGTCATTTCAAGTGGTTGAAATGATATGTTGAGTTTTCCTTTATAAATATAATTTGCTCTGGATAACATCCACTGAGCTCTCTATATAGATATAAAACTTAATATTATATATTATATTAAGTTAATCTTGTTGGATTGTCCTCACCATTTATGGACTGGACATATATACCTATAGATAGATAGATAGATAGATAGATAGATAGATAGATATATAGATAGATAGATAGACTAAGATAGATAGATAGATAGATAGATAGATAGATAGATAGATAGATAGATATTTATCACTTTAAATGCTATTTTATTGGATACTCATATTTTAGTAGACACTCCATTTATTTATTAAACAGTATATTTATTTATTTTTATCTACTGGCCTGAATATTGAAATCTTTTTAAAAAAATGCACTCTCCAGCAAGATTTGAACCTGCATTTCTCTAGGCAGAGGGAAACCATTGTTTATATAAGTATATGCTATGTCAGATTTTATTATGCAACTGAACGTTTTTATTAAGAATTTAAAATTAACCAGCCTCTATAAGCAAACTTTTCTGAATGTACTTATATACTAAATATACCATGTAAATTTGAAACTTATAAAAATCAGATTTTCTTATAACTATATTTGGTGGCATTGCATTTTATGATGTAATTCAAGGGTTGGTCATATTGTAAAAATATACAAATAATAGTACAGATTAATTTTTTATTTTAGATACATAAAGGCTACCATGGATTGTAGTAAAGAAAAGAAATGAGATATTGTAAGGTTATTGACTAATGTGATACCAATTTTGGAAATTATAAAAAAAAGTTGGAAATAGAACAACCAAAAAAAAGTAAATTGAAAACATTGGCCAGATAAGAACAAGTAAAAACTTGTACTAAGAATGTCTTAAAAAAAGATTTGAAAAAGATGATGAGGCAAGATGGAAGAAAATAGATTGAACAGCATGAAAATATTTATTTACATTGTTTGGACTGTTGTCCTCATCTTTGATACCATATTCACAACGATTTAGTCATTGTGCTCCCCAACCTTCCTCAGGTAATTGAAATTTTGAACTGAAAACTTTATTTTGATCCCTGGAGTAGATTGTTCTTGTTCCATGAGTCATGCCACTTCTGGATATCTTAGTTATCTCTATTTGACTCAACTCTCTAATTTTATTGTTCACGACTAATGTAGCCAGGTATTGAACTCACAACTCTTTGGGTCAAGTCACTGGATCAAACCAATGCTTTTATCCACTGGATAATCAAGGACACATAGTCTAGTGGACAAAAGCATTGTAAATATAGCATCAAAGATGAGGACAACAATCCAAACAATGTAAATGATGTAAGTAACTACAATATTTCATCACAGAAATATCGACAAATAATGAAAATAAGCCAGTGCTGTGAATGTAAAGAAAGAAAACATATTAATATTAAAAACATGTTTAAAGGTATCAGTTAGTTAAGTGCAATACCTGATACGCACTTTGGGCGATCATGTCTCAAAAGAGACATGACTGATTGGGCAGAAGGTTATCCCGCAGTAGGTTGCCATTGTTTTCTGCAGTAGACTGGTTGCCAGCCAAGGCTATAGAACCCAATCTGTCCTATTATTTAACCCATAACTGGAGGTAAGAGATGACTCAATACCATTTCCCAAGGGTATTTGTGTGTAAGTGAATGCAATGAATTCAACTGGAATTCAAACTTGGCACCCCACAAAGGTATCACTGCACTCAAACTACCACCTTAAAATATCAAACAGAGAAATATGTAAATTATCAAAGAAGTACAAGAATAGTTATTTATCAAAAGTAACTCATGAATTGGTTTGATCGATTTGATCACTGTCGGAAGTTATGTCCTTCATGGAATTATTCAATCATCACAGCTACAGAGGAGAGATGCAGAACTCTTCGAGTGAAAGAATATATTTTTAGACCCGGTCAGGTACTCCTGCAACATCTCAGGGTTCTCAACAAAATTCAAAGGAGGATCTGCAATGTAATCGATCTCAGTCACTTTATCACCAATTTGACTTCCCTCAGTCTTTTCTACAAATATTTTCACAGCTTTTACTCTGACAAGCTTATCTCCCTGGTGTCTCCTCTACACAAATTTACTCGAGCTACTAGATTAGCAAATAGGTCCCGCCCTTTTACAGTCAAAACATCAAATGCAATCGTCACTTCTACACTAACAGTTTCTTTTCTTGCACTTCCCACCTGTGGAACTCCATTCTGTATACTTTCTTCCCTGATAGCTGCAACTTCCAAGAAATCAAGTGCAGTGTCAATTGCTATCTTTTATCTCCTTGATTCTCACCTTTCTTTTATCTTTTCCTCACCACCCACTGAATCTTGTTCTTCTTCTCAATCTATTTCTATGTAGCACCCTGCACACCTGTATTCCCATCCTTTCTCTGACACCCACTGTATCATGTTCCTCCTTCTTTTTGCTCTCCTCTCATGTAACCCCTGCACACCAGTTGCAATAATGCCTTTCTTGGGGTGAAACGATTATAAAAAAAAAGAGAGAAAGAAAGAAAATGCACCTTCATATTCTACATCATTGGTCACCTTGTCGAAAAATGATTTCAAAGACACCATACTAAGTGAATGAGCCGTAGTCTCTCCAATTGTTATTGCAAATATAAACAGAGAGAAAAAAATGTAGAGTATTGGCTGAAGGCATGAAAGCAAACAGCCCACCACCTTTCTATAAACATCACAAAAAGAAACATGTAAGATGGATTTATATTCACTACTGAATTATGTGCATTGCCAAGGATGATGAGTTAGCTATCTCCATCTTTTCCAGTCCATCTTTTTATCTCTCTTTTTTTCACATTGTTCTCAGAGACAAAACATTATGAGGCTTTTACTGTTCTCTCACTATTTCTGTGGCATGCACTCTGACGAGTTATATTCCTTGGTCCCAACAAACCAACTCTTCTTTGACTGGGACTCACATCACTTACACAAGGATAAACCATCCTCATTCCCTCTCATATTTCATTATTAAGAAATAAGTTCCACTCAGGCAGCTTCTTCCCAAGAACTGCAGCTCCTCATAGGATGTCTTCCCAGTCACACTAATTTGGACAACACCAACATGTAAGGAAACTTGCAATATTTCATCCCCACTGAACAGACCCTAAACCTGTGCCAATCCTGATGAGGGCTCCATGCCTCAAATGCTTACTGGGTCTAAAGGTCACTCCTGGCTTCAAATGGAATACATATATTCATGACATTGTATAACATGCTGGAAAAATGGTTGGTTTTATTGTATTGCTCCAGAAAATGCCTAATTCCTGCAGCCAAGCTCTATCTTTATAAGAGTCAGATCAGACTAAGAACGGAGCATTACTGTCATGTCTGGGCTGCTGCTACCCAATCCTTACTATCTAGTCTTGAGGTGGTGTAATGGTTAGCAGGCTTGTCTTGCTAGAATCATTGCCACTGAGAAGTGAGTTTGATCCTCACTAGGTACCCCACACTTTCGGCCTTGTGCCACATCTAAGCTGCACTTAGAAAATCATTGGGCACCTTGGCATGGTGTTATGGTTAGCAAACTTGTCTTTTAAAACCTATTATAACTGAATAGTGAGTTTGATCCTCACTGGATGTCCCATACTTTTGGCTTTGAACTACATCTAAGCAGTGCTTAGAAAATGAACTATCTAGTTTTGACAGAATTCAAAAGCACTTACATAGCCTTGTTGGTGATGAATTATTCTCCATCTTACAACCATTATCTCCTAGATGAAATGCCCCCAGCCTATCACTATTATATTGCTATTACTATAGTAGATGTTCAAACTAGTTACATTTCTTAGTGCCACCAGCTCAGACCTTCACATCTAGAAACTGCCATGCCATATTCATAGTTGCAAACCCTCCCCCATTTCCTTCATGTTCCTTTGATAAAAATCAAGTTTCACTCAAACAACTTATTTCCTAGAATTGTTACTTTGTGGAACAAACTCTTGAGAGTGTGCTTCTCTGACAACCACAATTTTGATTTTTTATAGTTCAGTTCAACCGATATCTATCCTACACATCCACATAATAATATCTCACTTTTATCTCTTATAATCTCATTCAGTAACCCTTTACATTGAGTGACCCTTGGGCCTTCTATTAAGGGAACCATCAGTAAAAAGAAAAAACAAATTACAGTTTCCAGCATTGTTTTATCTTTTCAGATCATGGAAGTTATGAAATATTTCTTTTTATCTATCAAATCATGCTTACAATCTTCAAAATCTCATTGTTGCTATTTATTTTAGATTTTGAACATCAGGATATTTCATAAAAATGGATGCCCTCTGTTTCATACAAATTTCATTCAAATTTCATACCTTCTGTTTCTATCAATATGTGTTTACATAATAAGTATTTTTCATATATTGATAAAACAAGTGTCTGATAATATGAGTATCCATGTCAAATGTTCAAATGACCTACCTTCCTTAGTTCCACCAGTTTAGACTTTAACAACTTGGTTTTACCATATATACTAGTAACATACCCGGGGTTAACTCTTTGATTTTAAGGGGGCCTACTCCGGTCTTGCTTATCAAAACACGGATTAACATTCACATCAGCTTGTGGGGCTGGTTAACAGAGACAATTTAAAATTTCAGAAACCAAATTTTTATTTCACTTACTGATTGGATGCCCTTTCAATATGGATGCCTGGGTCTGCTGTGCCCTTTGCCCCCACTCCTGCATGCTATGGCCATATATACAGCATCAAATTATTCACATTCCCTTCATATTCCATTCATAAGGAGGAAGTTCTGCTCTGACAGCTTCTTCTCAAAAACTACTTCTTTGTAAAACAGACTGTTGAAAAAGGCTTCACCAATCACTTTTAAACTCTTTCAATATTTTAATTCAGAAGGTATGATAGATTGGTGGATAGTGTCTCAGATTGAAGAATCGAACAACTGAGTTTGACTTCCATTTGAATCTATTACATTCAATTACATGCTAATACCCTTGGGAAAGGCATGAATCCATCTCCTTTTTTTTTCTTTTTTACTCATTTCATCCCAAGCAAGGCGATACTGCCACTGATGCGCAGGGTCCTACATAAGAGTAAAAGTTTAGACAGGAGGAGAGCAAAGAGAAAGTCAAACCAGTTACATGGAGTGTCAGAGAAAGGGCAAGAGAAAGATGGAAACAGATGTGAAGATAGTTGCGAAGGTAGCGAGAAAGGAAAAGAACAAGATATACAGGGTGACAGAAAAGACTAGAGTCAAGTGGATAAGAGATGGGAATTGACATTGCATTTAAATTCCTGGGGATGAGTAAATAGCAAGACAGACTGGGTTCTATAGCCTTGGATGGCAATCAGTATAGGAGAAGGAAAAATCTCTGAATTCAAACCAGCCTGGAGAGGGTTTGGCTCCATCAGGCTGTCGTGCTGAAAGAACACCACCCCTACTGCATCTGTAGTACACATGGTGACCCTATGACTCTATGAGTCACAAAATAAAAAAAACATATTCTCATTATTTTACATATAACTCATACCTTTGATAAAACTAGATGTATAAAATGACCTTTTCACTCAATAACAACTAAAATTAAAAGGAATTTAAACTTAATATAAAATTTGTTACAGTTATTTCAAAACATTTGAAGAGATTTAATTAACACAAAACAAAGTACATCTGTCTACAACACTGAAATGAGATTTTGTAATTATTTACATAATTTGGTCTATTGTGATCATTTTTATTGCCATATTCACAACATTTCAACCATTTTACACTCTGCTCTTCTTCAGGTGATATACGTTGGAATTTCAAACCAAACCCTTCATTTAGTCCACGGTGGGTAGATTGTTCTGATTCTATGTGTCATGAATATGGCAATAAGACAAAATGTCATGAATATAGCAATCAAGATGCGGACAACAATTCAAACACTGTAAATAGTGTAAAAAACAAGGTACAGTAATGATGTTCAGCAGTTCAGACCTTCTCAGCAAAAATTTGCCATGCTATTTACTGAATCATCCTCGTTCTCTTTTTATTACACTTGAAACAAAGGGTGATACACTAAGACAGCCTCTTCCCAAGAATCATTAACCTGTGAAACAAACACCCAAAAGGATACTTTCCCAAACACTTCAAGTCTATAGTCAACTGTTGTCTATTCTACATATCCTCATAATTTACTCTTGCTTCTTAAATGTCTATACAACAACTTCATTCATTTACACTTTACTTTCAGTGAATTTTAGGCCTTTTATTGGGTGAACAATTAAAAATAAAGAAAATTAATTAATTACAGATACTTATATAGATGTATCTGAAAAAGATATTCTTACATGCATATATAAACACCTACACATAAACACTCCTACACACACTCTGAAACAGAGTAAGAAATCTCTTCAAAGAAGACATGCCAGAATAATAAATTTCTTTATATGATTGTTATTATTATTATTGTTAACAGGTGTGTCTCCCTTACCTGTTAGATGCACATCCCCCCACAATTACACATTCTGATGTTTTTGTTCCAGTTTTGTAATGACATATCCATGATCAACAGTTTTGAATTAAAAAAAAACATTGCAGGGGTTTCCAAATTCTTTTGATAAGAAGGGTACATTTTCTTTATTTTGTTAGTTGCAAGATTTTTTAAAGTAATATTACTTATATTAATGTATTTTTGCAAAATATTCAAAATCAAGAGAAAAAAAAAAAATATATATATATATATATATGTCAAACCGAATACAAAAAGGAATAGATATTGGTGTATTGACACACACACACGTACACACACACACACACACACACACACACACACATATGTACATACATACATGCATATATGCAGATAGATAAGGAGGTGCTGCAAAATATTTACCTACATACACATTCCAATTTCTGCTCAAATCACTAAAGATGAGAAATTTGCAGGTAATCCCTTGTTAGTCAGGACAATAACTTTTCAAAACACACCCATATTTATATTCTGAAACAATACTGTGCTTATATATACTTTTCACCACTCAATACATGTAAATATATTTACATATTTCGGTACCTATATGTGTATACACAAGCACCCACCTATGTATATTTATATATATGTGTGTGTATATGTGTGTGTGTATATATTAATAAATATATATATCATCCTATGTTTCAGGTACAACTTAGAGTTTCAAGCATTTTAGCAATCATCAAGTACATATCATATCATACTGTACTTTTCTCTGTATATATATATATATATATATATATATATATATATATATTAGTCATCTGCAAAAAAACCTGGGTTGCATTATAACTCATTTACAAATAATATATATTTTTTTTTTTAATTTTTTTTTTTTTTTTTTTTTTTTTTTTTATTTGTGAATGAGTTATAACACAACCCAGGTTTTTTTTTATATATATATTTTTTAAATTTGTAAATGAGTTAAACTGGGTTGCATTATAACTCATTTGCAAATAATATATATATATATATTTTATTTGTGAATGAGTTATAATGCAACCCAGGTTTTTTTTTATGAGACCTGCGTTGCGTAATGACTCATCTACAAATGAAAAATATTCAAAAGTTCTACAATATAAATTGTATTGAACACTTTTTAATACAACTGCGTATTGGTCTAATTTAATTCTGACCAAAAACTAAGTAATTTAATAATTATATATATATACAAGAGAATGGCAACCCGTGAAGACAGAATAATCTAAAAGGTTATATTAATAAGAATTATCAGTTAGATACATGTAGAGAGCTCAGTGGATATTATCCAGAGCAAATATATGGAAAAAATACCGTTTAATTATGTGTTGAGCTTTCTTCAAAATATGTATATATATATATATATAGGAAAGAGTATTAATAAAAAGTTTTTGATTTTTAAAAAAACGTACTTTTTTAAACAGTATTTGTTTATTTTTAATGTAGTTTTATATTTCAAACCGTCCTCAGTTCTTCATCGGAAACAAGTCATATATATATATATATATATATATATATGTGTGTGTGTGTGTGTGTGTGTGTGTGTGTGTGTGTAATGGCTGGCCATTTGTACTCGTAGATACTCATCTACTAGGGTAGATGAGTATCTACGAGTATTTTGCCTATATATATATATATATATATATATATATATATATATATATATATAGGCAAAGTGGTCGAGTGGTTAAATTGTTCGCTTTCTGACCATGAAGCCTGGGTTCAAATCTTACCATAGTCGATTTGTCAGGAAGGTGACTTCTTGATGCTATCGGTCTGGAAGAGGTCATCCCAGTGTGAGGCATCTTTGAAAAATACATGAAAATCATGCCACAGGTTGACCCAAGCCTTGTAAGAGAAATTGGCTAGATTGCTTCCTTTGAGGAGACATTGTTGTTGGTGCTAGCTTGAAGTGACAAGTCATTGTGATCGAGGGTTTAAGCATTCTAGATTTGTTCAGACAGTTGTTCACACTAGATAATGCGCTATCTCCGAGAAACTGTAACTAAGGTCTGCACAGCATTGTTGCAGTATAAACCACAGGTGGGCTCTGTGTGTGTTGGACAAACACAAGTATGCCTGAGCAGGCGTCTGCAATGGGGATTAGCTACCCACCCTAGTAGATGAGTATCTACGAGTACAAATGGCCAGCCATCACACACACACATATACATTACACACACACACATATATATATATATATATATATATATATATATGCATATAGATAAACATATATATATGCATGTGTGTGTGTGTAAATGTTACAATATTGTTGTGTAAGATCTTACGTGTATATATTTGTACATGTTATGTATATTTGCACTAATATGTGTCTATCAAGTTCTTTTTTCATTGTGTATGCAAGTAATCTCCATATGCTGGTGTCTGTTTTGTGAAAAAAATTGATTTTTCACATTTGATGGAATATTATACCCCAAAATACGGATTAAAAAAATTTGCATGAAATGATAGAGAAAATATTCTTTTAAAATATGAAATATCTTGAAAAGATTGATTAAACAGAGAAAAGTGTGTGTGTGTGCATGTGTGTGCATGTGTGTGTTAATATTCTTTATTAATATTTATATGTTTTCAGGCATATTTGGGTTTATAGTGACAGATTTTTATTGCATTTCGGTAGATAGATCAAATAGAATTTGATAGATAGATAGATAGATAGATAGATAGATAGCTAGATAGATAGATAGATAGATAGATAGATAGCTAGATAGATAGATAGATAGATAGATAGCTAGATAGATAGATAGATAGATAGATAGATAGCTAGATAGATAGATAGATAGATAGATAGATAGATAGATTTGAAAAGACTGACATCGATAGATAGATAGATAGATAGATAGCTAGATAGATAGATAGATAGATAGATAGATAGATAGATAGATTTGAAAAGACTGACATCGATAGATAGATAGATAGATAGATAGATAGATAGATAGCTAGATAGATAGATAGATAGATAGCTAGATAGATAGATAGCTAGATAGATAGATAGATAGATAGATAGATAGATAGATAGATAGATAGATAGCTAGATAGATAGATAGATAGATAGATAGATAGATAGCTAGATAGATAGATAGATAGATAGATAGCTAGATAGATAGATAGATAGATAGATAGATAGCTAGCTAGATAGATAGATAGATAGAATCACATCACATTACATAGACTTTCCTAACAAACTGAGGAAATAATGATGTATTTAGTTATTTGTCTGAATTGAGGTGAATTTTTCTCACCAGATGACACCAAAATAAAAATTATAAAAAATGAATACATGTTTCACTTAAAATAAATTATTATCTTAATGCATTTTCTCTACCCAGTGGAGATCAGGGTATGTAGGGTAGGAATGAGTTGTTTGTCAGATCAGGCGGCCCATGAATAAGAGTGGGTCCATCTCTTTTCGTTGCATTGTATGATTCGATTGATGCATCTCCCACTCTTTTCTGTCCCATTTCAATCAGCCTTGTAATGGGGAAGAGAGCGTAAGGTGCCTGTCAGCCTCTATTAACTTATTTCTTCGTTCACCCACTTGATGAGACACAGTGAGTAAGGGTTGCCTTCAGAAATATGATTTTGGTTATGCTAGCTAAACTAGTAAGAAGAAGAACTTAGTTAAGTTGTAACCTGAACGTAATTCTCTGGGTTGAGATAAAATACTTTTATTTATCATTGCTCTTTACAACATCAGCAGGAAAAAATAACAGACTGAGGTAGAAACGGATGACTCACTGAATTTAGATTAAGTGAGAAATTTAAACCAACTTTGGTTAATCTGTCTGTCTGTCTTATTCTCTTCATATCCATTTCAGTTCAATCATATCCAAATCCATCTATATATTTCCATCTGATCATATCTATTTCTTACAATGCAATGTTTAGTCTACAAGTTTCACAAGTTTTTAATAGTGAGTTTGATCTTTAATAAGTGATATACAAATCTAAGAAGCTTAGTAATGTTGACCTTTCAGGCCATTAACAGTGAGTATATTTATTAGTGTGACATTATCTAAAATTTAAAACACATTTTTTTTCTAATTGAGAAGTCAGACTAACATGTTTATGAACCTTATCAATGTTGATTATTCCTCTTGGTGTTGATTTAAAAAGTATACTGTTTATTTAATTTGGGTAATACAGGATGTGCATTGTGGTGCATTGGATCGTGGCTCGGAATGAGAAATCGGAGAGCCAAATTCGAATTCCAGCAGAATTCATTGCCTTCACTTACGCGCAAATACCCTTGGGAAAGGTATTAATCCGTCTATTCCTTCCAGTTATGGGTTAAATAACAGGACAGATTGGGTTCTATAGCCTTGGTTGGCAACCAGTCTACCGCAAAAAGCAATGGCAACCTACTGCAGGATAATCTTTTTGCCCAGTCACTCATGTCTCTTTTGAGACATGATCACCCAAGCGTGTATCACATATGGCACTTAACTGACTGAATAATGATTTCATTTCAAAAGTGACAACTTTTTTGGAACTGGGTTGGGGTCAAGAGGGGAAACAAATGATCTTTCCAGAAAAAAAATAAATGTATTTAACAACAACCACAGTACCTAATTTTTGTAACTGTTTCAATAATAATAATGATGATGATGATGATGATGCATTTCATGCATTATAAGTCAGTCAGTCTGTTAAGTGGCATGCGCTTGGGCAATCATGTCTCGAAAGAGACATGACTGACTGGGCAAAAGATTAGTAGGCTGCCATTACTTTCTACATAGACTGATTGCCATCTAAGGCTATAGAACCCCATCTGTCCTGTTATTTAACTCATAACTGGAGGGAAGAGATGGATTAATACCTTTTCCAAGGGTATTTGTGTGTGAGCAAATGCAGTGAATTCAGCTGGAATTCGAATTCGGCTCCCCGATTTCTCATTCAGAGCCAATATCCAATGCACCACAACACACATCCCTGCATTACAAGAGTTTTATGTAAAATGTGTGCCATCTTAGTTTTTTTTTTTTTTTACAATAACTGATCAGTGGAAAATATGAAGCCATTAGGCCTCTGGAAGGAAATGTATTTGCAACAGAAATCCAAGTAACAAAATAATAATAATAATTATAATAATAATAATAATAATAATAATATTTCATTGAAATTATAAACAAAACAAATAATAATGATGATGATAATAATAAAAACGATGGTGATGATGATGATGATGAAATGGTCTATCATTTATAAAGAATTTATAAGGAAGTTATGTGGACGTACAGTTCTGCTGTACTCAAAAGATTATGTTAATGTATATGACTGACAGAAAAACTCTTCAATAGCTCACAAAAACCTTCATTGACCTTAGATCATGGGTGAAAGATTTGTTAAATGATTGTGTCAAACAGTGAATCAAAAAGAATCACTCACATACATAAACAAATTCTCTCAATTTAATATGCTCAGTAAGCTTCTACAAAAAGCTTTGTTTTGCCTCAGGTCACAGGTAAAGAAAAAAACTTGGCAAAGGATTCTAGCAAACAGCAAATCAGGAAAACTGGAAGAAATAATAATAATCTGAAACAAAAGGAAAAAACAGATAATTATCTTGCTAGAGAGCCGAGGAAATTGGGAAACAGGAAGATGACAGTCAGTCAAGTACTTATCAGAGTACTGGGAACATTTCAGAAGAGACTAAAAAAATGGCTAAAAGAAATGAAAATTATGACATGATCTGGAACATTCCAGAGAATAGTTTTACCCAAAAGAAACTAGAATACTGAGGAGGGTGCTGGTGAATTGAGAAGACTTGCTACCACTCATTCTCCAGTGTTAGAAGACACAAGATATTTGCAGGTGAGAAGATTCAATAAGGAAATAGTTATCATAGATTTGATTAGTCGATTTACTTTCCAGTCTTAATACATTACAACTTAATGATGACTAGAGCACCAATAGTGCATAAATTAATGTTCAATGGTACTGATAATATTAATCATGTCCTTATGAAGAAATATTCAAGGGAGTGATTAAAGGAAAACTCAACACATCATCTAAAGTGGTTATAATTATAATTTATAACCACTCTTTTTTTCTTTATGTATGTCTGGATAGTATTCATTCAACTCTCTATACAAATCTATCACTTAATATTTTATATTAAATAAATCTTTTTCAATTATATTCGCCATTCATAGACTTGACATCACTATCTATCTATCTATCTATCTATCTATCTATCTATCTATCTATCTATATATATATATATATATATAGTAATCTGCATACAGTTATGTTTTGCTGAATCACAGCTCATCATTACAGCTAGACATCCGATTGCTTCCAGCCAGGATTGAAATGTAAACAATTTGACATCAGTCAGAGATTCAATCTTTAATCTATCAGTGCATATACAATTATATATAATTGAGTATTTGGGCAGTAATCCCAATTTTATACAAGTTTCTCTATTGGGGTTTTTTCCAATGTGTCTCTAGATACATACATAAAAAGTTCATACATTTTTTTTCCTTAATTGAATTTACACCAAACAAAGGTTCAGTTAAATATATATATATATATATATATATATATATATATATATATATATATATATATATGTTTGTGTGTGTGTGTGTTTTGATGATTCTATAACAGCTATAATTATGTAAATGAATATTAAAATGATGTTATACATATATACATGTGTGAATATATAGGCATAATAGTCATGTATTATATATATATATATATTCCATTTGTAAACGAGTTATTATGCAACCTAGGTTTCTACCATGAGTGGTGTCTTCAAGCAATTTGCAATGTATATATGTACATATTATATATATTATACACATACATATATATATATATTATAGTATACATACATAGTATATATATTATACACACACATATATATATATATTATAGTATACATATATAGTATATATATATATATATATATATATATATATATATATATATATATATATATATATATATACGTGTATGCATAGGTGTGTAGCTACACACATGTCTGCATATGTATTCACAAATGTATTTATATAAATATATATTTAAATGTATACCTATATATATATGTGTGTGGGGGGGCATGCAAAAATGATGTATATTTATATTGTATTTATATATGATTGTATTATATATACTCATACAAATAAAATATATATATATATATATATATATATCCAACTGGAGCTATATATATTATAATGCATATTCATATTCTATGTATTATCTACATATATAGTCACATTGGAATAATGGATAGCGACTCTGATTGAAGGAATACAGAATACATGCTAATACCCTGGGGAACGGTATGAATTTATTTCTCCCCACCCTCGGTCTGGGTAAATAGCAGGACAAACTGCCCCTTATAGACTTGGTTGGCAATCAGTCTAGGAGATGAAAAACTCTGAATTCAAACCAACTGTTGCCATGTAGGTCTTGCCCCTTTCACTTCTTAGCTAAAAAAGGGATGAGGTAACTTCAACATTCCCTGTGCAAAATGAACGGGTAAACTATTGCATCATTCTACCTTGAATGTCACCATGAACAAAAATTGGGATGGAGGGGAGTGGTGGTCAGAGCCACACAAGATGCGCTAACTGAAGAATGAATATATGCATATGTAATGTATATATCCATAAAATAATATTTATAGCATATTTAGCATATATATAAATATATATAGATTTTATATATATATGTTATACATGGTGTTATGATCTAATATATATATTGGTATATTAATGATTGTATACATATCAGTATACTTATAAATATAAATTTTGTATACACACACATATATATATCTGTGTGTGTGTGTGTGTGTGTGTGTGTGTGTGTGAATGACAAGAAAAATCTTATTAGATTTTCTTACTTTTCAGCAGTTTTCATTTTGGAATGACATTCAAAAAACTTTTTAAAAATTATGTAAGTTTCCTTGTCTGTCATATTCAGTGAAACACGTATAAAGAAATTTTACTGCCTAAATATACAATATATACTACTAATCTATCTATCTATCTATCTATCTATCTATCTATCTATCTATCTATCTATCTATAATAACTCGTTTAGATATGAAGAATATATATAATTCTAAAGAATTAATGAATTTTATTTTCTAATCAGACATATTTTTATTACTTCTTCAAATGTTATTTTTAGTAGATACCCGTATTTGAGTAGACGCTTCATTTATTTTAAACACTAACAGTATTTTATTTCATATACTGTGTGTACTGTACACTCAAGAGAACTTCAAGAAAGTGTGCCCTTGGGCAGTATTCGAACTTACGTCCCCTTTTGGATGAGAAATTTTAGTATGCACTAACTTTTGAAGTAAATATAAATATAGTAATAATTTATATATATATATATATATATATATATATATATAGAGAGAGAGAGAGAGAGAGAGAGATTTGAGACTGAGAGATATTTTCTATTTGAAACTATAACACCTGAGCACTGAAAAAAAAAGTTGCCTATACAAAAAAAAAAAAAAAAAAAAAATTACCCTGACATCGTGTTAGCAAAAGTTTTACTTCTAATATGTATGTCTCTTGTTAGCAACAACAACAACGAAAGGCAGAAAAAAAAAAGCTGTTTTTCTCTATTTTCTCCGAGTACCAAAGCAGACTACATATTAGACTCCTGTTGAATAGAATATTGACACTGTAACTAAGTAAGCAGTGGGTGTCAGATACATTACATGTATTTTATTGATGTCGCTACTTGAAGCTTCTCCAGGCTAACTCTAATCAACAGGAATCAGTGGACACACATAACGTACACCACGTCAAAGCTTATATCACCCACACCTTTCTTTTCTTCCAATAACAGGAACCCCTGACTATACGGTAAAGGTGAGAGAGCGAAGAAATAGAAACCAAAACAAATTATTATATATATTTACGTCACCCTTCGGCTAAACAGCCCGGGGTGCTAGGGTCTCAGCCTCTCAAACACGTTCACACACACATTGAAAAAGTCAGTAAATTTTTTTTTTTTTAGCGATCTTTTATAAGCATTAGAATTGTAAAAGACCTTATTGTTTGCCGCGAGGAAACAGTGAAACCAAAGGGGAAAAGGATAACGCTACCCTTGCTAAGTTCGTTGCAGGAGTGGGTCACTGTGAAAAGAGAGGGTTCTCTATCGAGTGAAGTGTCAAACTGCTATTGACCGCAAGATCGTTAAGTGGCACCGGTCCCTACCATTTCTGCAGGAGAAATATGATGAAGTTTAAGAGCAACATGATGGAAGAGCTGAATATACCGTTTTGGAATAGTGAGCACTGTGTGGCGCAGCCTGGAAATACCTACGCGAGGTTAGTACCTGAAATGGTCTGCTATTCTTCCACAAGAATCTTCATGTGTGCGGCCTGCCTGCCTGCTTGCCTGCCAGCATGTCTGTCTGTCTGTCTGTCTGTAAGGCACGGTATCGGGATAAACTGATGCATGAATGAAGTTGCAATTGAACTGAGATATTAATTTCTTCTGTGTCTAGAAAGGGAAACTTGTGAATCTTCAAACACATATACAAACATAAATAAATAGACACACGTAAAATAATGTATATCCGTATGTATTACACGTGTATATATATATGTTTATGTTTTTATATACACAGTCATATACATATATATATACAGTATATTCACACATATTGATGTATATAATGCATAAAACAGTATATATACGTGTGCGTGTGTGTTTGTTTGTGAAATTGTGCGTACATGTTTCTGTCTCTGCCACTGTCTCTCTTTCTCTCTTCTACTCCTACTCTTTCTCTCTCTCTTACTATATATATATATATATATATATATATATATATATATATATATATATATATATGTATGTATAAATGTGTGATTATAAGCATCTACATGTACACACACACGTGCACACACACACACATATATATATGGAACTATATAGCTGTTACATATGGGTGCATTTATATATACAGGATTAAATGTAATTGTATATATGCATACATAAACAAACACATTTTTGCCTTTTCAAATTTTTGTAAATAAATCTACATTTTTGAGTGAAAATGTGTCAGAATTTATTTATAACTGTATTTCTGCATATATTAAATATTCAACCAATCACACACACACACACACACACACACACACACACACACATATATATATATATA
>JBBBDQ010001460.1:4142500-4152500 GCA_037127315.1 Ascarosepion bandense | reverse complement strand
GGCTAATTGAAAAAGATGCTCACCTAAAAGTTTTTTTGCTTGCATAGAAATAGCTGACAGAACTTAATATACACTGATTTCAAAATTTGCATAAATACTTGGTGAACAGAGATTAGGAGAGACAGTGAAAAGAAACCATTTATTAAGTGCTACAAAGGACAATCAGTGAAGAGTTTTGCTTGCCCACATCCTGAAGGGTCACAACAGAAGACAAAGCACTAGATGGTTCAAAGATTATAGATGCATTTCCCGATATTATTTCTCCATGTCTTTTGAGCCACTTTGATTTGGTTATTGTCAGGAAGTCAGTTTGTTTCCAACTAATGTAGGCATTTGCATTTATTGTATTTTGTTAGTTTTAGTGCTCTATTTTTAATATAAATCTTTTTATTGTGTTACCCATATTAAAGCACAACTTTCCTCCTTGAAGATCAGCAAAGTGGCTGAAAGTACTTGAAAAATGATATCAGGAAATACAGCTACAATTCTGAATCATCAGCAAGAACCACTTTTAAGAAAACAAGAAAAATTAAGTCAAACACTTTTGAAAGAAATAGTTCTATAACCTTCAATTTAATATGTAAAACAGAGAATTTATATCCAAAATATATATAAATAGCAACAAATAAAATTAATGTTCAACATAACTTTCCTGACATAGAGTTTCTTCAATATGGTATCCAATCTTCAGAGCATTTGATATTAAAATTTAATTTATTAGTAGAAATCAAATCCAGTAAGAAGTTGGTACAATATCTGAGAACTCCAAGTCAGAAAAGATCAGTGGAAAATTCCACTTTTTTGTAGCTCTTAATGTCCTGTCTCTTTATATTGACCACTTCAATTACAAGATCGCTTGCCTTAAAAGTGTTATCTTCTAGAAATACACTAATTCTAAACATGAAAACAAAATCATAGTCATTTTATATATATATATATAATATTATATATATATATATATATATATATATATATATATATAAAATAAAATAAATTCCAATGTTCAAATCAGTTGTGTGGCCATTTCTACATGAAACCCTAAGAGAAATTTCATGCATCATCAGCAAATTCTTTATTTAAAAATGAACGAAGATATTTTACTGTTACAATATCTTGGTTTATTTTGAAATAAAGAAGTTACTGGTGATGTGTGAAATTTCTCTTAGGGTTTCATGTAGAAATGGCCACACAACTGATTTGAACATCGGAATTTATTTTATTTTATATATATATGTATATATATTTAGCATATCGAGGGAGCAAGTAATTTTCTAGACATATGCTATTAAATATAAGAGACAATGAATGTCTATTATGTTTAATCATGAGCCGTTCTAAACATCGTATTTTTGCTTTAATTTCAGTTGAAAATAAAGACAAAAATTCTCCATTTGGATAATTATTTATTGGTTTTCTTCTAAGCTTTCGGCTCACATGAGCCATCTTCAGAGAGGTAGTTTAAACTGAAATATTATAAAACCCTGCGGTGTGACGTCATAAAACCGCATCGCAAACTTAAGAACTGCGTTTATTATTTTTGGTAACTATTGCCGTTGCCAAGCGGAGTTTTATGTCAACACAAAATAAAATCGTCGGTGATGGTGGATTTTATAATATTTCAGTTTAAACTACCTCTCTGAAGATGGCTCATGTGAGCCGAAAGCTTAGAAGAAAACCAATAAATAATTATCCAAATGTTGGAGAATTTTTGTCTTTATTTTCAACTGAAATTAAAGCAAAAATACGACGTTTAGAACGGCTCATGATTAAACATAATAGACATTCATTGTCTCTTATATTTAATATATATATATATATATATATATAGCAAACTAGATATGTACCATATATGTATACATATATACCAAATGTATACATATGTATACTTATATAGCAAACTATATATGTACAAAACTAGCTTACCATGTGTGGAAATTAAAACAAAAAAATGGAAAAGACCCTGATATAAGATGGAGTATAATAAAAAAAGCCAAACTTTACAATGGTGGTGATGTCTGCAGAATGTGCCACAAAGAGATGTTAGCCATAATATTATTTCCAGAACAAAAAGAAAAATTACTAAATGAAAGATCAGAAATAATGTCCATATGTAATCACACAAAAAATACATCTTAGGATCACAGAAACTTGGATGAAAATGTTTAAGATCATTAAGTAACTCCTCCCTAATTTTGAAATTTTGGTTGTTTAAAACTTCCAATCTCGTGTTTGTAAAAAATCTCTGTTTGAAATCATTGGAAGAATCATTTATTATTAATTGCCTGAAGATACTGAAAGGTTGAAATCAAAGTTGCAGAAATAACTGGTTTCTAAATGAAAAATATTCAAAAGCTCTACAATATTAATATATAAATATTGAGCACTTTTTGATACAACTGTGTACTGGTCTAATTTAATTATGATCAAAAACTGATTTATATATATATATTTCTTTAAAAATGACAAATGACTGATGAGTTACTTTCACTAATTTTTTTAAAATTTTGTTTTACTCATATGCAAACAACAGATTTCTTGTTCTGTTTACGCCAAAAAAATTTCTTGTTTGCATACAAGGAAAACACAGTAAAAAGAAAACTTTACAGAAATATCTTGTAAGTCATTTCAATTAAAACATGTATGAGAAAGGGATTGCTGCATATATATATATATATATGCGTGTGTGTGTGAGTGTGTGTGTTAGTCATCCACATACAAGCCTGTTTTGCTGTATCACAGCTCATCAGTGTGGCTAGACACATCCACTTGCTTCTGGCCGAGATTGAAACTCAACCGATTTGGTGTCAGTCAGAGTCGCTACCCACTAAGCCATAGGCACATATAGATAGATAGATAGGTAGATAGATAGATAGATAGATCGGTAGACAGACAGATAGCTAGATAGATGTATGTTTCATTAAAAATGACTGATAAGGTGGTATGTTTAAGATTTTTTGGTAAGTTTTCATATGATCTTATAATTCTTTTCTCTTCAGAACATAAATTTTTAAAAAAATGGTTCAAATGTTTCATTTATTGAAGCACTTTTGGCTATACTTTTAGCCATTATCAAGAATGAATTTTATTTTACTTTTAGCAATATATAAAATGTTTTGTGTATGTATTAAGAACACAGAAATGTTTTATATTCCAAACACAGTGAGTATGTTATGGCCTTGTTCATAGTTGACATTAGTGAGTGTTAGCTTATTATTTTTTTATTCATGATTCTTCTATTATTTTCACCCCTTTTTTACATGAAATTTGCATAAGAGAGAGATTGCTGCCTAAAAATACAATATATATATATATATATATATATATATATATATATATATATATATGGTAATATTTTTGTTATAAGTTGATAAAAATCATAGTTTACTGCGTTTACTGCAACACAGGAGCTGTAGTGTTTTGGTACTATGTTATCAGTACCTCATCATCATTAGGCAGTGAAATATTATTTCTTTTAGGAATCATAATATATAGAAACTTAAAAACAACACAATTTTTTACCAAATCCAGACAGTAAAGATGTGAGGGGGATATATTGTGTATGTATCATTCAATTTATTTCATCACTGGCATAGAAAATGTCTGGGTCTGAAGTCATTTCAAGTCTATATCCTCCTTTACACTTACAATCAAATTTCTCCTATCCATCATAATCTGACTTTTTATTGGTTCACTGAGACAAACCCTTCAAAAATCACCTTTATTGTCTGGGTTTGGTAAAAATTGAGTTGTTTTTAAGCTTTTATATATAATGATTCCTAACGGAAATAATATTTCGCTGCCTGATGAGGTGCAAATAAGATAGTGCCGCAACACAACTACTCTTGTGCTGCAGTAAAGTATGTTTTTATTATAAACTTATAATAAAAATATTACCATATATAATACTCTATTAAGTACTGAGCACTCTTAATAAAGTAAATTGCTAGAAACAGTGGACTGCCAACCCATTAGTTTGAACTACTCCTAATATATATATATATATATATATATATATATATATATATACAGGGTGTCCCAGAAGATTTAATCTGATATGGGTAAAAAACTAACTGTACAAGAAAGAGTTAAATTGGTTTTTATGTTTGAAGAGATGGGGCAACATACCACTCTGTAGCTTTGTAACTCAAGAATTCAACCATAATCATCCTGAGTGAGAAAAACCATTGGGCCATACCACTGTCCGTCATTTGATCAAATGCTTCTAAGAAACTGGATCAGTTGCTGGCCATGAGAGATGTGGTTGACAAAAGAGTGCAACTGATGAAGAAACATCCAACATGGTTATGGCGAACGTTGCTAGAAGCCCTGCGAAATCAGTAAGGAAAATAAGCCAGAAACTAACGGTCAGCAAATCATCAATACATCATATTCTTAAAACACAGAAAGAGAATTTATGCATGTGTTAATGCAGAGGGTGAACAATTTAAACATCTTTTATCATTATGATCAATAAAATTGATATTTATATGTATTTTTATAGAAATCTGAATGGTAAACAACTTCTGGGACATCCAGTATATATATATATATATATATATATATATATATTATGCTCTTATTACGATTGAGCTCTCTAAAGAAGAAAATTTTAAAAACAGTTTCCACTTCTGTGATATACGCATTACTCTTCAGGAATGGATTTAGTTCATTCGGTGACTGCCTTGTGTATATGCATTGCTTATATATACAACACGTTAAAATGTCCCTTCTCTGATTACATGCACCTATGGGGTAGCGGGTAGCTGATACAGCAAAACAGGCTTGTATATGGATGACTAATATATATATATATATATATATATATATATATTTAAAATAAGTATATATATATATATATATGTGTGTGTGTGTGTGTGTGTGTGTGTGTGTGTGTTAATATGACCAGTATTATTATTATTTACTACTCATTAGACTTTCATGTATCAATAATAATCAAGCAGAATAGATACTATGTGTGTACGTGTGTGTGTGTGTGTGTGTGTGTGTGTGTGTGTGATATTATTATCAGTACCAAAATCTACTATTCAGTTTTATGTAACAACAAGGATCCACCTGATAATTGTTGTGACATAAAACTCTGATTAGAAGATTTTGGTATTGATAATATTATTACATTTGGGCTCTGACAACTTTGGCATTAATCTCTCAGCTTATTTTATATTTTAAGCTTTTAGCTTATTTTAGGCTTCAGCATTAATTTTTTAAGTTTTAGCTTTTAATCTCACTATTTGTATATATATGGGATGCGATGGGTAAATTTTCACCATTCACTTTGGAACAACCATTAAATTCCACATTTAGCTCAGAAATAGCTATATTATATTTTGGCTTTGTCGACTTTGGCACTGAACCATGAGTTTATTCTAAGTTTTAAGCTGTTAACTTATTTTAAACTATAGATTTTATTCTTACTATTTATATATATATATATATATATATATATAAGTGTCATTAAAATGACTAACAATGTGCTGTGGTTAAGTTTTTATATAATTTTTTTGTGTTTCGGAAATAAAACATTCCTATAACTCTCAATACATACATAAATCAATCCATATATTCAGTTAAAAGTAACAAAAAATTCATCCTTGATAATGGCCAAAAGTATAAAAAAGCATATATAAAGCTTTTGGATAATTTTTATATAAATTTTCCCCAGAAAAGGAAAAAAATAAATTTATAAGAACACATGAAAAATTATATAAAAAACTTAACAACAGCACTTCATCAATTGTTTTCAACAAAACATGTATAAAATCAGGATTGCTTCCAAAATACACAGTATATATATATTTTTTTTTCTTATATATTTATTTATTTAGTAGACATAAACAATAACACATTACCTCCACATATAAAAAAAACAAACAGCAAAAACTCTTGCACTCTCAACTATAAAAGTAAATGCTCTACTTACTATAAAATAGCACAAAAACACAATTTAATTTACTGAGCAAATAAACATAACATTTCTCTTCTATTGAAAATATCATTTTGAAAGAAAATTATCACAGAATTTAATAATGATTTTTAAATCAGCATGTTATATCTAAATAATTTCATTTTCAAGTCCACTTACATCATCAAAGGAATATCTATCTTACTAAGTATATTTATTTATATCTATCAGCCTGAATAATCAAGGAATTTTGTTGGGAAAATATGATTCCTCTGACAGGATTCAAACCTGCATCCCCTTAGGGAAACTGTCAATTGATCTGATGTGTCTTAAATCACTCGATTATTTAGGCCAGTAGATATAAATATACTGTTTAATTATAAAAAACAGAATATCTACTCAAATACTTGTATCAATTAATAATAATGTTTAAACAAAAAAATTAAAAATATGTCAAAGTTAATCCATTTTGTAACAGATTTCTAAAAACTTAATAAATATATATTTATGTATGTATTTTGTGCTTTGGATCAGTTATTTATATATATGCTGGTCAGTGGAGCATTATGGGTAGAAAGTTTATTGTGCTATCCTGATCGTTATTGGGTGGGCAGCAACAGTTAAGTTTCAAATGGTAGCTATTGTGTAGAAATTATAGTGAGTCTGAATGTGGCTATTTTTTAATGTTGTTTGTTAACTTTGTACTCATTATTTATTAATTAATTATTTGCTGATTATTATTATTATTACATTTACTTGTGTTTATGTCCTCATCTATAGTTCATTCATTTATTTATTACTTACTTAATGCGTGCAATTCCTTGTTTATATATATATATATATATATATATACAGGGGGTCTCTAAAGTCTGGACACATAGGAAATCTCAACTATATTTTTTTACCTTCACAGATTAAACATTGTTTTGTTGAAGGAAAAAGGAATTGACTTCTTTTTCTTGGGTCTTCTAAAGAAGGTGTACTCAATGAAAATCACAGATGCAACACACCTGATTGAACATATAAAGCATGAATGTGCTAAAACTGATAGCAATGTGAAGTTATTGCATCAAGCTCATGTGAATCTTACAAATTGCATCAACCTTTGCATCAAAAATTATGGAAATCATATTAATATTTTAATTTAATAAAATGTAGTTGAAATCTTTAAGCTGAAGGAAAAATGGAGAAAGATTGTGCAATAAAATGGTTCATATATTTAGTTTGATAAATATTTAATGGCATAATTTTGTTTTGTGTTTTAATTCCCCTTAAAATCAGCATAAACTTTCCAAACAACCCAGTATTATCCTCATGGTTATTGGGTGGGTAGTAATGGTTAATGCTTCAAATAGTGGCTATTGAGGAGAAACTATTATGAGTCTGAATGTGGTTATTTCTGGTTATTTTATAGTGTTGTTTTTTACCGTTTTACTCATTATTTATTAATTAATTATTTATTGACTATTACTATTATATTTACTTATGTTTATGCGTGCATTTGTAGTTTGTTAATTTGTTAATTTACTTAATTTGTTTACATATTTATTCAGACGTTTTGTTGATTTTATTTTGTTTGTCTTGGGGGTGGGTTATCTTCTTTGTTTAGTTTAAAGTACTGACTTTGTCTAAAGTATGTTACATTATCTGCGTTGCATTTTTCAAGATGGTATTTTAGAAGATATTCATTTTTAGCTTCTGATTTTTAAGTAACTTAGTAAAAATTTGTTTTTCTGTCTGCATTTCAAGATAAGTTTATTTATTTAGTAATTTGTGTTGGTCTGGAAAGGTGATTATATTTTCTATTTTTTCTCCAGACAAAGTTTCCAGTTTTTTGATTTATTGTCATCAGCTGATGGTGTTTCTTTTATTTTGTATATTTTTGGTGGAATTTGTTTATTTATTTTTAATTTCTCGTATATGTTTAGAAAGCATTTTGCTGTTCATGTAAGTAATTACTATTTGTAAATTTGTATATAAATGTGTGTGTGTGTGTGTGTGTGTGTGTGTGTGTGTGTGTGTGTGTGTGTGTGTGTGCATGTACATTATATTTAAAGAGTAAGAATTTATCCAAACAAGTTTTGTTTTAACTTCAACTGACAAGGCCTATTTTGTTGATTTGTTGTTGAATCTTTCCAATTTTTAAACAAAATGTTGTACATTCAATTCAAAATGGTGGATAAACTGTCCAAAGTTCATATTTGTTGTGCTTTATTCAAATGCTGTCAACCATTTCAGGTATTATCAATTTACAAGGAATTGTTTCATGCATTACTGACCAACAAGAAAGAAAAAAACAATAAAAAAGTGAATGTTACCTGAATTTATCAAAACTTGTCGAAAGATATACCCAACTGATAAAAACGTACATTCCAACAGATAAGGCCATTAATCAACAATTTCGCACTTACACACCAAGTTCTTCAAAAGTCTAACGGTCAAAATGAAAGACATATTCCCTTCAATAATCCCAATCAACCCCACAATAACAATGAACCAAATATAAACAGAGGATGATTCCAAACTCTTACTCTTTCCTTCTCCTGATGAAATGTTGGACTCCCAACATTGAAACAAACATATGATTGTAGAGAAGAGGACATATATAGAAAAAATTATGTACATATTCTAAAACATAATTTATAATAAATATTCACAGCTCTATACACCATATATCGAGCACTGTTTTAAATTAATGTTTTGGACAGGAAAAAAAAATTTTCTTTCCTTGTTCTGTACTTACTCAGATATATATATATATATATATATATATATATATATTTCAACAATATATTAATCAACAATTTCGTACTTACACACCAATTCTTCAAAAGTCTAACGGTCAAAATGAAAGACACATTCCCTTCATTATCAATAACCCCAATCAACCCCACAACAACAACGAACCAAATATAAACAGAGGATGATTCCAACTCCTGATCTTTCCTCCTGATGAAATGATGGTAACACAACATTGAAACAAACGTATGATTGTAGAGAAGAGGATATATATAGAAAAAATTATGTACATGTTCTAAAACATAATTTATAATAAATAAATATATATATATATATATATATATAGATAAGGAATGTAAAAACATTCCATAATTATTGACTTTCCAAGCGCTTTCAGCCACTTCACTGGCTATTCTCAAGGATGTTATTTTATCCTCATGTTTTGACTGTAACATAATTTATTTTGCATTTTTGAAAAAGAGTGCACTTTAAAAGCTGTCACATAATGTGTGATGGTGCATCATGTGCTTGTCTGTCTGTTTCTTAAAAAACTTTCAAAACTCCATTTCCACGGTTAAATAATGTAAAATTGATGGTAAGAGAAAATTGTTTGATACATAGTGCCTCACTTATAGTGAGATGCTTTTGATATTGGGATTTAAATAGTATTTTTGTATTTTCAACCAAAATTTTTCTTAAGAGTTCTTATAAATTATGGATTACTAAATGTTTTTATTGTACTGCTGTTGCACAGGCAACATGTAAGACATGTACTCAAAGTAGTAGTAGTAGTAGTAGTAGTATGTCAAATCCTTGAAAATGATCAGTGAAGTGGCTGAAAGCACTAAGAAAGTCAATAATTATAGAATATTTTTCCATTCTTTATCTTCAGCAAAAAAGAAACTTGTAAGAATGCATGAAAAATTAAGTAAAATAGTATATATATATATATATATATATATATATATATATATATATATATATATATACTACTACAAATGTTGTCATAGTAAATACTTTGTGTTTGAAATAGCTGTCCCATTTTTATTTAGAGTGTAGATCTGGACCTGCACATAGCATTCAAGAAATCTCCCCTCCAAAATTTGTTCTCCAGTCTCATGCTTTGTTGGGAAAACTTCAATTTAATTCATGTGCTTCCCTGCTCAGCCATGAAGGACATTGCATTATGACATAATTTGCCTTTAAATCTCAAGAAAAGAAAATAGATTAGACGTTGGAGTATATTTAAGTATTTCTATGATAAAAGGGTGGGACCTAGATGCCAATCTAATACCATGCTTAAATTCATGCAATTGGGAGACCAGGGAAAAATCCATTAGA
>JBBBDQ010001460.1:4127500-4140000 GCA_037127315.1 Ascarosepion bandense | reverse complement strand
ACTCAAATACATATAAACACTAAATATTTCTATATGTAATGGTGATTATAATAATAAAAATATTATTATTATTTTTACTATATATACATAAATATATCTATATCTATAAAACATGTTTCATTAAAAATGTCCGACAAGGAAGATTTTATCAATTTTTGGTTTAATTTTTCCAGTATTCTTATATTTTTCTTTTTTGATGGAGATAATAAATGTAAAAATGTTCCATAATATAGAAAATTTTTACATTCTTTATCTTCAGCAAAAAGCAAACTAATAAGAACACTGGAAAAATAAAACCAAAAATTGATAAAATCTTCATTGTCAGTCATTTTTAATGAAACATGTTTAAAAGAAAGACTGCTGCCCAAATATACATTAATATATATATATATATATATATATATTTTTTTTTTTTTCTAAACATACACTGTTAAATATAAGAGACAATGAATGTCTATTATGTTTAATCATGAGTCGTTCTAAACGTCGTATTTTGGCTTTAATTTCAGTTGAAAATAAAGACAAAAATTCTCCAACATTTGGATAATTTTTTATTAATTTGGTTCTAAGCTTTCAGCTCACATGTTGGAGAATTTTTGTCTTTATTTTCAACTGAAATTAAAGCCAAAATATGACGTTTAGAACGGCTCATGAATAAACATAATAGACATTCATTTTCTCTTATATTTAACAGTATATGTTTAGAAAATTATTTGCTGCCTCGATACACAAAATATATATATATATATATATATATATACAAGTTAAAGATCAAATGTACATCAAGTATGCATTGGAATCCAACAGTATGATGAGATAAAGAACAAATAGGAAATGTTTATCAATGTAACACATTTCACTTTTTGTAAAGCCTTTTTACACATTACCTTCCAATTCCTCCATAGACATATATCATGTCCATTAAAACCGTAGATAATTATATATGTATGTAAATTTGCAAAAATTACCATCTGATGCTCACTAAGACATATTACAATTTTTACAAATTTACATACACGTAAGGCATGGAATCAAAGAATAGAAATTTTAACATGTTGTATGTAAGCAGTGTATACACATGCCTATCACCGAAAGAACTCATTTCATTTCTGAAGAGTCACGCATATATTGCAGAAGTGGAAACTGTTTTTAAAATTTTCTTCTCTAGAAAACTCAATTGTAATGAGAGAATAATATACATAATTTATTTGTTTGAACTTTATTTTTAATCGATACTTATATTTGAGTAGATATTCTGTTTTTAATCAAACAGTACATATTTATATATTTATTTTTATTGGCCTGATTATTTACGATAAATTTTGTTACAAAAATGTGTGTCCCTATGCAAATAACCATCTCTGCCAAGTGACGCACATTTTCGTAACACAATTTATCATAAATAATCAGTAGAAATAAAAACAAATATCTACTCAAATATGAGCATTGATTCAAAATAATGTTCAAACAAAGAAATTAAATATATCGGTTGTTAAAACCATTTCGTTAAACGTCGGGACTTTCCGTAACAATAAATACAAATATATAGTGTATTTAAGCAACAATCTCTCTTTTATTCAAGTTTCATTAAAAATGAAAGAAAAGGTATTATCATTAAGCTTTTATATAATCTTTCATGTGTTCTTACGAATTTTTCTTTTCAGAACTCAAATTATATAAGAATTGTCCAAAGGTTTTGTATTTTCAAGCACTATCAGCTTTACTTTTAAACATTATCAAGAATTAATTTTGTTTTACGTGTAACACATACATGGCTCTATATGCATAAACTGTACACATATATATTTACAAGTAACACAAAATTAATTCTTGATAATGGCTAAAAGTCTCCCTGAAAGCACTTGAAAATATTAAACAATTCTTTTATAATTTGAGTTCTGAAAAAAAGTCATAAAACACATAAAAAATTACATAAAAAATTTAATAATAATACCAATTCAGTCATTTTTAATGAAACCTGAATATATACATATATATATATATATATCGCCCGGTTCACACTCCACCCACATCTATTGAACAGGTGAAGAGGCTCATCCCTTGTTTCCTGTTTAGGATGCGGTTTCCGGTTTTCTCTTTTCCAATCTTTTCACTCTTTTCCTTTATTATTTTATTTTTTTTTTCAATTGGAGTAGATAGACTAAACTATCGCCCGGTTCACACTCCACCCACATCTATTGAACAGGTGAAGAGGCTCATCCCTTGTTTCCTGTTTAGGATGCGGTTTCCGGTTTTCTCTTTTCCAATCTTTTCACTCTTTTCCTTTATTATTTTATTTTTTTTTTCAATTGGAGTAGATAGACTAAACTATCGCCCGGTTCACACTCCACCCACATCTATTGAACAGGTGAAGAGGCTCATCCCTTGTTTCCTGTTTAGGATGCGGTTTTCGGCTTTCTCTTTTCCATTCTTTTTACCCTTACGTAGCCCCCTGCGCATCAGTGGCGTTACTGCCTTGCTCGGGGTGATATGATTAAAAAAAAAAAAAAAAAAAAAATATGTATGTATACAGGGTGCGATGGATAAATTGTCATCTAAGTTATGCAAAAATGAAAATAATACTGACTTCTCATTTTAACAGATATATTTACCAAAATTATACAATAGCATCTTGAAATACTAAAGAGTAGATTTATTTGATAAAATTGTTGTTGACTTCAACTACAGCTTCCAGAGGTTTTCTGAATCTTTTATTGTTCTTATTTTGTAAAAGTTTTTTCTTTTTCTTATATTCATTTACATTCACTAAGTCTGTTTTCATGATTTTTTACATTGCTTAGGGTAAAATGATAAAAATTCTCTTATATTAGCATTAACATTAGACAATTTCCTCACAGATAAAAGTGAGACTTGATACAACATCCAGATGTTTTTACAGATGGATGCTAAAAATGCCATGGATGGAATATGTTAACAATGAGGAGGTTTTAAGAAAAATGAGAAAAAAATTTCACTTTTTATCTTAGGATCAGAAAGAGAATGTTGAAATTTCTGTGGCACATGATAAAAGATAGCTTGGAGAATTCGCCACTCACAGGACATGTTTAAAGGTAGAAGGAAACAGTAACCTTCCTAATGAGCTTTTGTAAATGGATCATAGAATGGAGAATGAGAGGGACAGTATATGAAATAAGAAGTAAGGTATCAATAATGACTTGTCTACTATGATAAACATTTGTCCATTGCATTTACAATAATTATATATCTTCTAGGAAAGTTTTATTCTGAAATAAAGAGCCTTAATTGTTATGTTTCTTTCTTTTTCTTTTTATTCTCAGATGCACAATATGAGTGAGCCATGCTGTAAAAAATGATGGCAAAATATTTATATCAATACACCATCTAAAATAACAGCAATTGATGTACCTACTACTGAGTATCTTACATTAAGACATAAGAAAAAAGTTAATTCAAACCCCTGAAAGTGAGAATATATATATATATTGTCATCTGCAGGCAGATCTGTTTTGCTGTATCACAGCTCATCAGTACGGTTAGACTCCGATTGCTTTTTAACCCAGGATTGAAACCTGACCAAATTGGCGTCACTCGGCGATTCTACCTCTGGGCTATATATATATATATATATATTTACAAATAATTGCACAACAACCTTTATTATTAAAGAAAGGATATATATATAAGAAAAATTAAGGCAGACATGTTATTTCATGGTGAATTGGAAGTATAGGCCTATTTCAGGCGAACCATCATCAGCTTCTTCCGTCTTTATTTTGCAAAGGATTTTACACGAATGAGATTCACAAAGACCTAAAAAAATAAATAGAAATAATGGTCGCTCCCTTAAAAGAGAAAATTTACCTCAGTTTGGCAAACACATACACATATTCATACATAATCATATATACACGCAACATATAATCAGATGACACATGTAGCGGCCAATGTCAACAAAATATATATATATTCTTCATAGCATGATAATTATTGCAAAAAAAATAAAATGATAACGCACTGTTAAAGAGCAAACACATGACAAGAGTTTTCACAACTGGTAGTAAAGTTTAATAAATGGTAGTAAAGAGAATGAATTGAGCCAATACATATATTTCTCTCCTGTTATGCTCATCGAGAAAGAGACAATAGTGAGGTAGCATTGGCTCAGTTCATTAGAAAGACACTAGCGTGGCAGCATCGGCTCAATCAATGGTAATAGTTATGAGAAAAAATAAGAAGAAGATGAATAAAAATGAAAATAATGATGATAATAGGATAAAGAATGGATGATAATGATGATAGTGGTGGTGGTGTAAAGATTATAAACAAAAGTAAAAGAATGATGATGTTAAGAAAAAAAGGGATGATGATGATGGTGGAGAGGTGATGATGATGACAGTGGTGGAGGAGGAGGAGGAGGTGAAGTATGTTAACACTTGGTCGTTCAATAATAAAATCAGTTAAAACCACAAAATATTCTATTTTAATAACATTTAATTTTTCTTTTTGTTTTCAGCAGAAAAGAGGTTTATATGATTTTGAAATGCATCAATTTATTCTTTTTCTGTCAAATATTTCTTCCTTTCAAAATAGTTTTGTGCATTTCTAATTTAATCTTTGTTTATTGTCATGGACCCGGTTAAGAAGTCCAGCAAAAAAATAATACAGCAACAACAACCAAAATAGGAAATAACAGTATATATATATATATATATATATTAAACAGACCAAAATACAATTACTTGGAACTTTTTTAGTAGAACAATAAATACAGGTTAGGTAGTAATACTAGAACTGGGACTTGCAATGGTCGTACGGTAGCAGTCTTGGCAACCTCTGCCTATCGCTCTTCTGCTAATCTGCTTTATGCTACCACATCTTGTGAGGAGAAGTATATGTAGTAGAGGGAAGAGTTCTATCCGTTGAATGGGTGATGCCACCATGACATTTATTATTATATTTTTCCTTGTTAACCTTTACCAATCTGTATGTGACTTTATTTGTTGTACAAAAATTTTATCCAGCCACTAAAAGTGACTCTGGTTACTGAACCATAATGTGTCTGAATTTCATAGATGTGTTGTCATATCCTGCTATGACAACAGAAAACAACATTAAATGAAATTAACAATAATGATACTGCAATTGAGAGCCCTTAAAAAAGAATGCAGTGGAAAGGGATGTAATCTCAATAATTCAGAGTACTAAAGGTTAAATTATTTAAAAGAATTAATTTATAGGGTGCATTAAAAATATTTTCATTTTTTTAACCTCTGCAGAGCTTTTGTATGTTTTTTTAAAGTTTATGTAATGCTTTTACTTATAGTATATTTCAAACTTTTGGTTGCTGGTTATTGGAGTGTACTTTTTTATGTATACTTATTATGAAAGCATTATAACCAACAATTAATGGTTGCCCACTTCTAGTCTCTATTTCAAAGGACAAGCAAACATGATTTTGGGGTTGGACAGCCAAATATTGGTTCTTTAATGTCTTATATATGGATTCTGAGAGCAGCATCAACAGATGTGAGGCACAGTTTTAAATAATTCTTCAAAATAGCCAAAATTTCAATACAATGTATCCACCATTATTAAAAGGGAATGTATGGCCGAATCATCTTGATGATGATGATGACGATGATGATGATGTAGCAGAGTAATAGATAATCTTTAGACATGTACATGAAATGAGTTTTAGAGCAAAGTTCTATAAAGAAGGAAAATACACTTCATACACCTGAATATATAATAATAATAATAATAATAATAATAATAATAATAATATAGTGGGGTTATAGATAGTCTTTAAATGTGTACAGAAAATAACCTTTCAAGCAAAAGTCTGTAAAAAGAAAATAATTTTGATACACATTAATACATAATAATAATGTTAATAGTATAGTGAATACATAGTCTTTAGATGTGGGTATGAAATGAGCTTTGGAGCAAAGGACGATAAAAAAAGAAAGTACTTATGATACACATTAATATACAATAATAATATTAATAATATAATGGAGTCATAGATAGTTTTTAAATGCAGACATGCAATAAGTCTTAGAGTAACAATCGAGAAAAAATGCAAATAATTTTGCTACACCCACTTTATATAAGAATATTAATAATGTAGTACATTATTTACATTATTCAGACTATTGTCCTCATCTTTGTTGCCGTTTGTATGATGTTTCAGTCATTGTACGCTCCGGCCTTCTTCAGGTGCTAGAAATTTGGACCAAACCTTATGACTTCTAAAAGAGGCTTTGCACAAGGAATGAGAATGATATATCCCAGTGATCATAATAAATGGTTCAGTTTGAAATTCCTCACACCTGAAGAAGGTCGTAGTGTACAACAGCCAAAACGTTGTACAAATGGCAACAAAGATGAGGACAATAGTCCGAATAATGTATGTAATGTAAACGCTACATCACCTCAGAAATATAGACAAATACTAATAATATAATAGAGTCATGTATATGGTCTTTAGATGGGTACATACAATAAGCTTTAGAATGAAGGGCTTTAAAAATGAAGATAATAATGCCATAATTTTTAATATTAGAAAAACTGTTCCTGATTATGTTTGTTTTATGAGGTTTTATAAAAAAAAAAACTAATGAACTAATTTTAAGATGAGCAGATTGAAATATGTTTAAAAAAATTAGATTTTTTATACAAAAATGATTAATGGGTAAAATGTTTCCCTACATATCATAGCCAGAAGATTAATTTTAATTAGGGAATTAATCTGTAAAATAAATGTTTCCTGTATTTTATTGATTAACTCATTTATCTGTGTCATCAAAAATGTTCTTTTTGTTATTTTACAATTACATTATACTTGTAAAATATCAAAAACGTAATGATGCTGATTTTTGTTTGAATAAGCCTAAAGGATTAAAGTACTTTTCAACTTGGTGACAGAGTAATTGAGAGTTCAATCCTTCGTACAGGTAGTAGAGATGTTAGTAAAAATGTGATGACAGAAAAAGAGTTGCACATAACATCTATCTATCTATCTATCTATCTATCTATCTATCTATCTATCTATCTATCTCTCTCTCTCTCTCTATCTATCTATCTATCTATCTATCTAATTCTGTTTCCAGCTATCTATCTATCTATCTATCTATCTAATTCTGTTTCTATCTATCTATCTATCTATCTATCTATCTATCTATCTATCTATCTATCTATCTATGTTCATATTTGTCTGTCTATCTCAGTAAGTTCATATCTATATATCTATCTATCTATGGTAAAAAAGCAATCAGAGTCCAACCGTACTGATGAGCTGGGATACGGCGAAACAGATCTGTCTGTGGATGACAATCTATCTATCTATCTATCTATCTATCTATCTATCTATCTATTTAATTCTGTTTCTATCTATCTATCTATCTATCTATCTAATTCTGTTTCTATCTATCTAGCTATCTAATTCTGTTTCCAACTGTCTATCTATCTATCTATCTATCTATCTATCTATCTAATTCTGTTTCTATCTATCTAGCTATCTAATTCTGTTTCCAACTATCTATCTATCTATCTATCTATCTATCTATCTATCTATCTATCTATTCTTTCTGTTTCTATCTATCTATCTATCTATCTATCTATCTATCTATCTATCTATCTATGTTCATATTTGTCTGTCTATCTCAGTAAGTTCATATCTATCTATCTATCTATCTATCTATGGTAAAAAAGCAATCAGAGTCTAATTGTACTGATGAGCTGGGATACGGCGAAACAGATCTGTCTGTGGATGACAATATATATCTATCTATCTATCTATCTATCTATCTATCTATCTATCTATTTAATTCTGTTTCTATCTATCTATCTATCTCTCTATCTATCTATCTATCTATCTAATTCTGTTTCTATCTATCTAGCTATCTAATTCTGTTTCCAACTGTCTATCTATCTATCTATCTATCTATCTATCTATCTATCTATCTATCTATCTAATTCTGTTTCTATCTATCTAGCTATCTAATTCTGTTTCCATCTATCTATCTATCTATCTATCTATCTATCTATCTGTTTCTATCTATCTATCTATCTATCTATCTATCTATCTATCTATCTAATTCTGTTTCTATCTATCTATCTATCTATCTATCTATCTATCTATCTATCTATCTATCTATGTTCATATTTGTCTGTCTATCTCAGTAAGTTCATATCTATCTATCTATCTATCTATCTATCTATCTATCTATCTATCTATCTATCTATGGTAAAAAAAGCAATCGGAGTCTAACTGTACTGATGAGCTGGGATACGGCGAAACAGATCTGTCTGTGGATGACAATATATATATATATATATATATATATATATATCTTTCTCTCTCTCTCTCTCTCTCTCTATATATATATATATATATATATATAAATTCTTATCAGTTTATCTCTGCAATTTATCAAGCACTGTTTTAATATTAACACCATCACCCACTGTCTTCTATCTATTTGTTTGCTACATAAGTGAGGAGAGTCATGCCAACTTTGAAGTTCAGTGACAAAATTTTCCACATTAATTCCATTAATGGTCTATCTCTATCTTGATATCGAGCACTTTATGACAAACAACCTGTTTACCAAAAATGTCTTTCCGCCATAAACCACTGTAAAAACAGCTATCAAAACTAAGCATCATCACATTTTAATATCTATCTTTAACATCTATCTTTAATCTCTACGCACCTGATGATTGTGTAAGAAATCAAAGGGGCGTAAATTATAAAATGTAAAAATTTAAATACTCAAATATTACACATAGATATTATTATTATTATTATTATTATTATTATTATTATGTAAAATCTTTAAATTTTAATTTTTTATCTTCATGTAATATTTGAATATTTAAATTTTTACGCATTATGTTTTATGTTTAATTCGTTTTGCACTAATATCCTTGGAAAAGGGATAACTCATTACTCAATAAATCCTGGGCCTCACTAATATAACAACAATTTTTATGCAAAATTTGACTTTATTCATCAACATAGTGATACACTGATTCCAATGCTTCTTTAACAATTTGATGCATTTTTGTAGAATAATTTGTTTTTGGCCTCAATATACGCCTCAGTTTCCGATATTAATTCTTCATTAGAGCCAAATCTCTCTCCCTGGAGCATTCTTTTGAGGTCTGCAAAACAGCTAGCAGTCACTGGGGACCAGGTCTGGAGAATAGGGTGGATGCAGAAGCAATTCAAAGTGAAATTCATCTAGTTTTGGCATCATTGCGATCGACTTGTGATACTGTGCATCGTCTTGGTGAAAGATCACTTTTTCTTCTTCATTTGTGGCCGTTTTTTGGTGGTTTCTTCCTTCAAAAGCATCAATAATGCTATATAATATTCACTATTGATAGTTTTTCCTTTCATTTTGCGCATCCCAAAATAAGGAGGCCAAAAACTTGCCTGCTGATGTTTGCGTCTTTGGTAGCTTTGGACAACTTTGACCTACTGCTAGTTTGGAATGGTGGTGGATCCATGCTTCATCCATTGTCACATATTTATGCAAAAACTCCTTCTTGTTGCGTTGAAACAGTTGCAAACAATGCTCTGAATCTTTGACGCATTGTTGTTTTTAATCAATTATTTGAAAACGTTGCATCCACTTTGAACACAGCTTTCTCATTGGCAAATGTTCATGCAAAATGGTGAATACACTGCCTTCTGATATGTTCAACTCCTCTGCTATCTCATGCAACTTCAATTTACAATTGGCCAAAGCAAATTTGTAGATTATTTTGGTATTTTCCAGGACAACTGCCAATTTTTGCCGACCTGAGCCTTCAGCATTATTTGTATGACCACGTTTAAAGTCAGCATACCACTTCTTAACCACTGTTTCCAACAAAGCAGAGTTTGAATAACACTTATCCAGTCATTGCTTTGCTTGAACAGTATTTTTTCTCATCAGAAAGCAATGCTTTATCAACACACAAAATTCTGATATTTCCATTGTTTTGAAAATTTGCAACAGTAGGTTCACTTAAATAACTGTAATTTGTAAACTAATAATCCGATTGGACCTAAATTTTGTTACGTGCCGTTTGAAGATTAGTACTTTATAAAAACCATATGGATTTTTATTAGTGGCACCATCTATATGTTAGGCCCAGGACTTATTGAGTGATGTGTTATATTTTTGTAACAAAATTTATCGGAAATTATCAGACCAGTAGATATAAATGTATAAATATGTTTGATTAAAAACAGAATATTTACTCAAATATGAGTATTGATTAAAAATTAATGTACAAACAAATAAATTAAATATGTCAGTTGTTAAAACCATTTCATTAATCTTCGAAATTTTCCGTAATATATATATATATAGATATAATAATAATAATAATAATAACAATAATAATAATAATATTAATAATTGTTATGATATATTTCAATCCATCTCAGAAAACCCACTGAGTATAAATGTGAAGGGGAAAAAGGGGAAATAAAAAAAGAAACAAACTAAGTATTTGAACATATGTCAAAATACTCGTTGAAAAGAAAAAAAACCCGAGATGAGAACCCTAACACTAAAGCGCTCAGTACAATAGTAGAGCAAATGATGACCAACTTGCCCTGACAATCCATTAGGTGAAACGTAGGTAGGTCTGTTGGCTCATAGTTAGCTATATATATATATATATATATATATATATATATCTTTGTCAGGCTTGGAACTTATTGAGTGATGTGTTAAATCCATTCTTCCTCTGGCTATGGTTAAATAGCAGGTCTGACTTTGCTCTTTTGCCTTGAGGTGGCGACCATTCTAGGAGAAGTGAGATTGAATTCAAAACTCACCTGAAGAGAAATGAGTTCAGTTAAGCTATCTTGCCCAGGATACACTATGAGTGCCATGTCCCTTATAACATGAACTTAAACCAAAATGAAAGAGATCTTTAAGAAATTGCATTTGAAAAATCCATAATAAATATGAAAATGATTGATAAGTATGAAAATTTCAGTCAACAAGACTTAGATAGTTTTAATAAAAAATTTAGCATCCCAATTATCCCAATTTGTATTTTAAAAACCTAACTTTACCTTAATGACAAACTTAATTTCCTTCTTGATAAGTCTAAACTTAAATGTTTACTACAGTGTCTTTCAATAATTGCAAAATACAGGATCCAAGGGAATATATATTTTTTAGAATAACTCACAAAATAACTTAGTCTTAATGAGAATTATATTTGAGGAGGAAATTCTCGTTTCCATCAATAAATGAATCACGGCAGTTTCAAAATATCCTGGTTTATAGCAATTTGCCTCTTTTGTTAAGAAAGGCTAAGCAGACAGGACAGAGACGAAGTAAAAATTTGATTTTCAATATTTCCGCTGTTCTCCTAATTATTTGTGATAAACACAAAATATTTTGTCATATCTAATTGATTTTTTACTCAAATTAAATTGATAGAAATTGAAAACTTTACTGCCAATAAATTCTTATTAGATAACAATTTTCATTATTTTTTTATCATTGTTGTGTATGGGTTTATGAAGGAGGTTAGATCGATAGATAGGAACAGACTTAGACAGACAAATAGATAGATAAACAGACAGATAGGTAGATGTGAAGAGGCAAAGATAAATACATACATACATACATACATACATATAATGGCTGTCCACTTGTATTCAAGGATAACCGTCTACCAGGACAGCTATCTAATCCCCATTGTAGGCACCTGCTCAGGTACACTTCTGTTTGTTCAACACCCACAGAGCTTATACTAAAACTATACTGAGCTGACATTAGTTACAGTTTCTAGGAGAGAGTTCATTATCTAGCATGAACAACAGTCTGAACAAAGCCAGGATGCTCACACCCTCAGTCACGATGACTTGTGACTTTGAGCTAGCCTAACCATCGACGGCTCCTCAAAGAGAGCTATCTACCCAATTTCACTCACAAGGCTTGGGTCAACACATGGTATGGTTTTTAGGCACTTTCTAAAGGTGCCACACTTTGGAATCAACTCCTCCAGATTGATAATAGGAAGAAGTCACCTTTCTTTTTTTTTTTCTTAATCATTTCACCCCGAGCAAGGCAGAAACGCCACTGATGTGCAGGGGGTTACATAAATGTAAAAAGATTAATTAGAAAAGAGTGAGGAGTACAATCTAGTTAGAAAGGAACAATAGAAAGCTGAGAAAGCAGGTGCGATGACAGATACATAGGTGGAGAGAAAGGGAAGGTTATACAGGGGAAGGGAGAGAGCTAGAGGCCAGTGGTTAGTAGATGAGTATTAACTTTGCATTTAAATTTCTGGAGGTTGTAGCCGTCAGGAAAGCAAGAATACGGGAGTGAGTTCCACAGGCGGGAAGAGCGAGAGAGGAAGCTGCAGGAGTAGAATTGTCGTCTGCATTTGGCTAACCTGACTGTGAATGGGTGGGACCCAGTGGCCAGTCTGGTTACACGGGTAAACACCTGTTGAGGAGGCATCAGTGACTTAAGCTCATCCAAGCAGAAGCCATG
>JBBBDQ010001460.1:4045000-4122500 GCA_037127315.1 Ascarosepion bandense | reverse complement strand
TTAAATATCTTATTTTCTGGTTTAGTCATGTAAAAGTTACAAAATGTGGGACACGGAACTGAACCTATGGAAACATCATCACATATATATTGTTTTGATGGTCATAGAAGTGGACCTTAGTGGTACAAGTCAAGTGTCGTTTTCATATTATGTTAGATCTAATTTTTAATGAAGGGAGAGATGGATTGTTGTAAATTTTATTTCTAATTATATCAATCATTTCTCTAACAGTAAATTGATAAATTAATGAACTTATGAAATTTCGATATCAAGTGAGGCTATGGTTTAATCTTTGGGTTTTTAAGATTTGGATTAGTTTGAGAGATGATTTAATGATGTATTTACTAGGTATGTATAGTCTAATGAGTTGGTTAATGATATTGTTTAGCTAATAAACAGGAGTGGAAATTTGGGATATGATAGGAGGGGAAAAGGAAATTAGGGTTATATGTTTCAATAGTTCCATAAATGTAACCTGAGTCACTGATTATTTTTGGAAATTTTAAATTGTCTTGTTCTGCATTGTTGACTGTAATCAGTTTGTTGATTTTCAATTTCAGTCAGTTAGCAGGATATTTGCTAACTTTTTGAAATTTGCGGTCATTGAGTATTAGTTGTATTTTTAAATTAAACTCCATTAGTTGTATTAGTTGTATTTTTAAATTAAATTCCATACTGGGAAACTTATTTGTGACTACAAGAGAGGATTAAAATAAAAATAAATGGACATAATATGTCTAAATTATTTCATCAAACATGTTTATATATATATATATATATATATATATATATATATATATATATATATATATATGTATGTATGTATGTATGTATGTATACAAAAGGAAGCAGCTTGATGGTAAAATATCAAAGAAGATTCTATTAAGATTAATTATTGAAAATTAAATATTAGAACTGATCTAGCCAGAGAGCTTAATGTAATTAAAATTATTTATTTACAAAGCTAATATATATAGTTTATAAATAAAAAAAATTCAAAAGTCCTGAGATAGCCATTTCAATGGGTGAAACTAACCCTATATTGTCATTATGATAAATTTATCATAATGATTATGATCAATGAAAAAATATGTTCAGTTAAAAAAGATTCAGACAGCAGCAATCACGGGGAATATCAAAGAAACATTTGATGGCATCAAGACACCAATGGAACCAGTGCAGAATAACACAGCTTCCCTCAAATCCACCACTGGAGTAATCATCACAGACAAAAGACACCAGATGGAGAGATGGATGGAATATTATTCCAACCTCTATGCTCAACAACATGTGCTTACGGCCTATCACGTTGAATACACCGGTTCTTGCTCGATCACTGAAGTTAAGCAACGTTGAGCCTGGTCAGTACTTAGATGGGTGACCGCTTGGGAATACCAGGTGCTGTAAGTGTATAGTGACGGATGTGCGTTGTGGTGCAGTGGATATCGGCTCGGAAAGAGAAATCGGTTAGCTGAGTTCAAATTCCAGTTGAATACCCTGCATTCACTTAAGCACTGGTACCCTTGGGAAAGGTATTAATCCATCCATTCCCTCCAGTTATGGGTTAAATAACAAGGGTAGGACTTGGGGACCCTGCTCTTAAAAAAAAACAAATCCCAATGAATCGTGAAAAGAAAAATGTTGTAAAAATAAAATAACCTTACCCAAAATCATTGGTTATGGCCTTAAATGATCCCATAAGGATTTATAGATCCTTAAGCCTCAAAAACAAACAAACAATCAACAACATGTGACACCTGCAGCCCTTGACCCCATTGAGTGCTTACCTGTTGTGGAAGAGCTTGACACTGTGCTGATGATAGAGGAACTCAGTGAGGCCAATCAACAGCTTGGTTAAAGGGAAAACCCCAGGCAGAAATGGAATTCCCCCTGATCTTATCAAGCACTGTAAGACTATCCTACTGGTTTCTCTTCTTGAAGTAATTTGCTAGTGCTGGAAAGAAAGAACTGTACCAGAAGTCAGGAGGGATGCTATGATCATCACTCTCCACAAAAACTAAGGCAAGCAAAGTGACTGCAGCAGTTACCGAGACACCTCTCTACTCTGCATTGTTGGCAAAGTCTCTGCTTTGGTCATCTTGTTCAGTCTGCAGAAACTTGTTGAACATGTTTACCCAGAGTCGCAGTGTGGCTTTTGATCAGAATGATCAACAGTTGACATGGTCTTCTCACTTCATCTGCTTCAGGAGAAGTGCAGAGTACAGCAGATATCCCTGTATGTCACTTTCATTCATCTGACCAAGGTGTTCAACTTCATTAGTAGGGAGGGCCTCTTCAGAATCTTGTCCAAGGTTGGCTACCCACCCAAGCTGCAGTACCTGATTGAGTCCTTCCATAACAACATGTAGGGGACTGTGCAATTCAACAGCAATACCTCAGAGCCCTTTAACATCTGCAGCAGGGTTAAACAGGGTTGTATCCTCACTCCTACTCTCTTCGGAATCTGAAGCACACATGCAGCACATCATAGGAAGGGATTTCCCTGCATATGGGATCAGATAACAAACTTTTCAATTTCACCCCTTCTTAGATCCAGGATTAAAGTATGAAAAGTCCTTAGCAGAGACATGTTTACTGATGATACAGCATTAGCATCGCATGCCCAGCGTGAACTTTAATCTCTGATGGATCATTTTTCTCAGGCCTACAGAGACTTTGGGCTGACCTTTAACTTGAAAAAAAAAACAAGCGTCCTGTGTCAAGGTACCGCTCCACCACTGGTCATCACCATCAATGACTAAGAGCTGGATGTGGTCCACCAGTTTAACTACCTTGGCTCTACTATCACTGACAACCTCTCCCTGGATATAGAGATTGACAAGAGAATTGAGAAGGCAGCCATAATCCTTGTGTGTCTCACAACACGTGTCTGGACCAACTCTAAGCTGAGAACACAAAGATGGCACTTTACAAAAAGTCTATGTGGAGAGGAGCCCTAGCTCAACAACTTAAATCAAGAGAGGAGCAGCTAACAAAAGACGTCATGGAGAGGCAGGTCCACAGAAAGGAAAGTGACAGGTTTGTCAGACCAGAAACAAAACATAAATGCAGCAGACAGTCACTCCTGCATTGGCTTCTACAGTCACAGACGCCAATACTTCAGCCAAGCAGACAACTAGGATGCTACCCATGGTCAACACTGACTGACAGAAGCCTACTAACTAACTAACTAACTATATATATATATATATATATATATATACAGCGGTAAAACATCCAGAATAAGATTGGTAAATAATCCGAGAGGATCCTAGTAATATCATTTAAATATTAAAACTGATCCAACAGAAAGCTCAATGCAAATTTAATTTAATTTACAGACAAGATATTTATTTATTTATCTGTAAATTCAAGTCATATTTGGTGGGGGAAAGCTATTTCAAAATGTCAGTTCAAAACATGCATTGTCAACCCCGTTCAATCAAAGAATAGAGAAAAATTCTTATGCTGGAAGCAGGGGATAGTAAAAGAAGAGGTGGGGAATGTTGGTTACTATAGGGTTATAAGCATTCATAAGTCTACCATATCAACCATCACAATCCTAAATTAAGGTCAGAAAGTCATTATTCTGTGTTATAACATAGGTGGTCAATGTAGGTGGTTAGTGGGTAACCAAACCATCTTGCTCTATAGTTAGGTGTCAAGAGCAGTAAATCACTTGCAAGTTCTTGTCTTGCTCACCAGCAGTGTCTTGCTAAGCACATTCTGTGTTCATAAAAGATTGTAAAAATAGCAGGGATATTTTCATAGAGCTGTCGTTTAGTTGGATGTTGTGACCAAGTGATGTTAAGTATAACTCTCAGCCTCCAAGTATAGGTTTCATAAAGCTTAGACTCTAAGGTTTTTCTTAATGTCCAAGTAGTAGCACCATAGATTAAAACCACCTCTACAGTGGCTTGAAAAAATCTCTAGTTGAGATTATCTGGTAGATGAGAGTTCCTGATTACATCATTTTTATTGAAAATGGTCCAGGCTTTAGCTATGCAGATTTTCGCATCCTTTTCAGTGGAATTTATTTTGCTTCCTATGTATGTGAATAATATGGATAAAAATTTAAAATTTGAATTTAAAATTAAAATTAAAATAGAAATAAAAAATAATAAAATGCAAGGAGAAGAAATCAAAGGGGTGTAAATCAAGAATTTTAAAAATTTAAATATTTAAATATTACATGTACATAAAAAATGTAGAGAAAATTTAAATTTTAAAATTCTAAATAAAAACAGAATTTTAGATGTAAATTTTAAATTTTCATCTACATGTAACCATAGAATATTTAAATTTTTAATCTTTTTATTAAAAAGATATTAACTTTATAAGATTTAATTCCCATGAACATCGAGTGAACTTAAATTCAAATCTATTAAACTGTCAGTTGGAAATATGCACCTGATAATTGCATAATGCATAAAAATCCAAGTCTTGCCCTAGACAGAAGATAATATGCATATTTATTAATATATATGTAATACAGCTCTGTTCATACATTGAGCATTATTAACACCTGAATAATAATACTATGCATATATGTATATTTATTAATTTATGTCACTATGACTAATATATATATATATATATATATATATTATTAATTATTGCGCTAGAACATGTGCAAACTACAAACTACTACAAAATTATGAGATGTTTCTGATAGTGTGATTTATATAGAATTTTGGTGTTTTCGAACAGAATTTTCCTTAAAAGTTCTTGTAAATTATGTGTTAATGAATGTTATTTTTTGTACTTTGGTTTGATAAGTAATGTGTAAGGTATCTACTCAAGAAGATAGTAGTGTGTCCAATATAATAGGTAATTGATTTGTGACAAGAAATGCAGTCTTACTGGGTATTGAAATTCATACACTTTATTTGTCATCAATAACTTAAATTTGATGGGGTTATTTTGATTAGTGACAACTAGGTTTGGGATCTGGCATTTTCTGTAATATATAGACAATTTTTATATTCCTTATCACCAACAAAACAGAAAAATGTTAGGATGCTGGAAAAATTTAATAAGAAATGAATTAATTTTCCTTGTCAGCCATATTTAATGAAAGATGTTTGAAAGAAAGTTTGCTGCCCAAATATACATTAATACATATATATATATATATATATATATATATATATATATATATATACTGCAGACATGTATATATATATATATATATATATAGACCACACACACATATGTATGCATATACATATATAATGCATAAATATACATATATAAACACACATATAGATATGTACACACATATATATACATATACACACACACATATATAAATATATTATATACATATATATATATATATATATATATATACACTCTGACATTCACCTGGGATTTGCACACTCAAGGTTAAATAAACTCAACTGAACTTCGCAAGAATGGTAAAAAGAAAAAAATGATACAAAGTCTATGTTCAAAATAAAAACATACTTTTTTTTAATTTGATTAATAAAACATGCTTTACATTTTAGAAAAAAATCTTTGTCTAAAAACTTTGAGCATAAAAATAAAAAACGAAAAAAAATGAAAGAGAAGGGAGGAAATACAAATGAAATATTTGATGTTATTAAGACGAACCTTGCAAGAGTTTTGACCCAAGAATGCCAATGTGATCCAACATGCAACAAACAAAAATACTACTACATCCGTCACATTATTTTTCTCTCTTTTTCTTTTTGTACTTTGATTTCTCTCTCTCTCTCTCTCTCTCTCTCTCTCTCTCTCTCTCTCTCTATTTATCTCTCACTTTCTGTAATTTTCTCTATTTTTCTGTCTTTCTCTTTTGTTTTCCTTTCTTTCTTTCTTTTCTCCTCTTTTTCTTTTCTATTTCTCTCTTATCTAATAAAATTTTTTTTCTACCACTCTCTCTCTTTTTCAATTCCATTTGCATCCTTCCTTCATCCTTGTTTTCATTGTCTCTCTATCATGTTTACTTTATCTGCTGTCCTCTTTCTTTCTTTCTTTCTTTCTTTCTTGTTCTTATCTTTTCTTTCCAGCTATCAGTTAATTCTCTCTAACCTCTTTTCCTTTTTCTTTCTCTTAGTTTTACTATTTCTCTCCTTGTTTTTCTCTCAGCCTCTTCTCTTTTTCTTTTTCTTTTTCTTCTATTTTTCGCTAAATGTTTTAACTCATTCTTCTCTTTCAATCTCTCTCTCTCTTTCTTAATTTTATTTGCATCTTTTTTCTTCGTTATTTTCATTGTCTCACTGTTATTTTGACTCTTTTTTTCTTGTCTTCTTTTTTTACTTTCTTTCTTTCTATTGTGTTCTCCCTATCTTTTCTCTCCTAATTTCATTTAATCCCCTCTGACCTCTTTCTCTTTTCCTTTCTCTCTCAGGTTTGAAGTTTTTTTCATTATTGTCTCCTTTATTTTTACTTCTCTCTCTTCTTATTTTTGTTTTGCTTTTTTGGTCTTTTTTTAAAATTTCTTTTTCCTTTACATCATTTTTTTCCGTCCTGTCTCTCTCTTATTTTGTGATTATATGTCTTACTAATCAAACCCGCATGAATATCTTGATTGTTATACTCATAAAGTTTCATTGTACCCTACCAAGTGGTGTTAGTTTCTTATATTATAGGTCAATTTAATTTCTTGGGAGCTTTCAAGTAATAAAAATATGATATATGTTATGGCTGAAACTCAAATATAACAACAAAGATTATAGTCTAAATAATAAAACATTATGGAAATGATAATTTCTCATTTCAACTGAAATGGTGAAAACGTGGGCTTAAGACTAAGTTTATTTGGTTAAAAATGCAATATACACATACATGGCTAAATTCAGATAAAAACGTACATGCACATACATATATAACATATACTGAATGTACATAAAGCACGCACATAATGTCCTATATAATCTTTATATGTAATATATGGTTTAAACAAATTTTTATATTTAAAGTCCTCAAAATATAAAGTTAATGCAATTTTTATACAAAAAAAATTATTCACTAAATATGTTTATCTATTTATTTTATTCTTTTAACACAAAAATGATGTTGGCATCAGAAAACATGATCCAAAAAGTTTTCGTATGCAATATCTAATTTAAATTCTTATATTCAATTTATACAGAGTTTTATATACAATTACATTCTATTCATACTTTTTATGAAATTTATACATTTTATCAAATTTATGCATTTTATGCAATTTATACATTTTATAAAATTTATGTATCGGGAGATGATGATACTAAGTGGAAAATCTCGTTAATGACATATTTGTATGATGTGTGTTGGGTTCAGCTACTTCAGGTCAGAATGAATTGCATTGAGATTTTTGAGGATAAGAGGGGCAGTAAATTAACTTACCTTATCACATATGACAATCAGAAACTGCAAAAGTAGAAGGAGCTCTAGACAGGACAGTAAACAAATCATCACTATATCTTTTCACACACCCCAGATTGTCTAGTAAATATTGACATGTGTGTGTGTGTGTGTGTGTGTGTGTGTGTGTGTGTGTGTGTGTGTGTGTGTGTGTGTGTGTGTGTCACTATAGGTTAAGCACTTCAGATCACAAATATCATTTTTTTTAATTAGATTTTATAAAAGTTAATAGGGGGTCCACTTTGTTATGTAAATTAATTGTAAATTGATCCCTCTATGATAAGCAAAATCAATTATGTGATTTCTTAAAATGTTAAAAATAAGAAAAAACTCATTAAAATTCATAAACTGAAGTTCTCTTTTAATAAATTAATAACTGGAGTCTTCTTTTAATAAATTAATATCAGTTAAGTACTTCAGATTATGAAATTAAAAACCATTTGTTGCATTTTAAAAACTTGCATTTTATGATCGATTGACTGATTTGTTTGTTTAATTGTATATCAGCACCTTATGGGTCTTTAAATGCCAAAATTTAATTTCTTGGGAGCTTTCAAGTAATAAAAATATGATATATGTTATTCTGCTTACATAATTGAATACATGGTGATATGTATGTTTTATGCTGTAGATTTGTTGAAGTTATATTTTGAAAAACTGTTCTTTGCAAAATTATAGGATATTATATGGACTAAGTCATGAAAGATTTTTTTTACATTGGTTGTTTGTTTGGTTGATTTTGTTTGGCACCAACATCTATGGGTTATTTACTGCAGAAATTTAAATATTTTGTGCATAATTTTATACTTTCAGAGTAAAGATATGTTTTTTTAGATATATATTTTATGGATCATAAAATGTATTGTTGGTAATTTTACTATAAAAATGTATTTTCATATATTCTAGTGTTGCATTGATTGTCATTTTGCAATAAAATTGTATTGTTGGTTATTTTTATTATAAAAATGTACTATTAATCTTTGTTTTAGGGGTTTAATAACAATTGCTACCACCCCAGGTAAGTGTCAGCCTGGGTACAAGAGCAGTTAAGAGAAGGTTCCATGCTTCTCAAATCCTCCAATCACCCAATCAGAGACCTTGCTGCTGGATGTAGTTTATCCTCATACCCAGAACAATACATTGCATGTTTTGTTTTAGTTTCCATAGGGAGATCAATTTATAATAACTGACATAGCAAACTGGAGTCTCTATTAACTTTTATAAAATTTAATTAATTTTTTTTTAAATATTTGTGATACAGAGTGCTTAATCTGTAGTGATTTGAAAAATTAATTTTGTAAAAATTATTATTTTTGGTTGCACAACAACATCCATTTTCTGTGTCTTTCATAAAATCATCTGAAAAAATTGGATTAAAAATTCATTTTTCAACGTGTGCTTCTTCTGATCTTTTTTTTCAGACCTATATCTAATTGAAAATGTTTTTATATTTTACTTATATTATAGGTCAATGGACTATACAGGTGTTGGGTAAGTTTTATTTTTTTTAATTTTCCCTATTTTTTTTATTATTTTAGAAATATAAAAAAAAAATAAGTAGAAAATTTTGCACGTTTTCTTTTTGCTTTGTTTTTTTATTTCAAAGAATCTAATTTTGACAGTTCCCATTACTTAAGGTCGACTGTCATCGAATACTCCACATATTCCTTATTTACCTGTTTCTCTTTAGAATTAAAAGATAATGTAGACATTGAAAATTTGTGCCTCTGGTCATTAGCCAGAATTGGGCAGAGAAAGAATAGATAGTCAGATGTTTGAAGCTTTCCTGCTTAAAAAGTTGCTTTAAGCATTTCCGATGTTAAGAGTTGAGAAAAATTCATAAAAATGTGATTATATGTTAATCATATTAATTTTATACTTATTAATATAATTAATGTTAATGTGATAATCTTTATTAATTATTTCAAGCATTTGCTACAATTTGAAACAAAAATTGTAAAAAAAGATTTTTTTAAATCTTCTATTTAGACCAGAGTTTTTCAAAGCGGTTTTACAGCACATTAGCAAAATTATTTAACTATTTTTATTTTTTAATTATTTACTGAATCTTTCATCAGATTATTTCTTTTTATATACATTTTTAAATTATATATTGGGTTTTCTAACAAAAATTAAAGGCCTTTTATTTTTAATTAAGTGTGTTATATTTTATTCAAATGTGTTGGGAAAAATGCAGATAACTCTAGTTTAGCCAATTCTAAACACAGATATCCCAAACAGGAAAAAATCTTTAACATTCCTAAAAACACAAAAAGCAATTGATAAAACCAATCTGATTTAAACTGATTTCTTGAACATGCTTTCCAATCAATATAGAACAATGTTCTACTTGTACTACAGAATGATGCAGTAGAAGTGGTCAGTCAGGTCATTGGTCAATCACACTATACTGAAGTGGATATTCAAGGTCAAAGGAAGACTGAAAGGTTTTATTACTCTCTTTAATACCATCATTAATAGCTTCACTGGAGGTATTTCCATATGAACTATGCTCAGAACATAGATGTGAAATTTGTCTACATTTCATTGTAAATCATTGATAATGGTCACTACTAGTGTTTTGTTTAATGATCAAAAGCAAACACTTTTATTGAACACAACGTTGGAAAATCTGACTTGCAGTTGCATAAAAATCACTGAGTCTGACACATCTACTACTATTGTCTGGTGGCAAAAGCTGCTGGTGGTACCAGAGGTGGCACTACCACCTTAGCCACTGAAAATGTGTTACCTCCCTGGTTGGCAGCTGATAAGGGCAGGGTATCATAAATGCTTTCACACATTGTATCTAGCAACATCATCATTTCTTTAGCAACATTGTCAATATCATCTCCATTATTATTAAAATGGTTTCCATTTTTTGTCATTACCATCCAAATTTTCAATCTACAAATTGACTTTACTAACCTGATAAAGTTTCAAACATGTTTTTAATTAAATCTTTTATCTGTATAGATTCATTGCATTCATCATTCAGTCATTAAAATCTTTTCTTTCACTTTTTATGGCCTGATGCCACCTTTCAGATAAATTTTATCTTACAACATAAAAAAAGTATTTTATTTAATGAATTCTCTAAGTAATTTGGGAAATATCTTGTTAGAACTGTTCATTAGATAAGGAGTGTTTCCTGGAATCAAATATATTATAGTCTGAATGTGACAGGTTAAAAAAGTGGAAATTCCCTTACCAACTCACTAATTTATTTACTGCATCATATTTGCTATTAGAGGATAAATCTGTTACGAAATTACCAATTGACTTCCATAACAAATAAAATGTTTTTCATTTCGATGAATCTTTCACTGACACATGTGTTTTATTCAAATGTGTTGGGAAAAGATCAGCTAACCCTGGTTTAGCCAATTTTAAGTTTTGAAACACAGATATCCCAAACAGGAAAAAAATCTTTAACATTCTTAAAAACACAAAAAGCAATTGATAAAAACGATCTGATTTAAACTGATTTTTTAAACATGGTTTCTAATCAATATAGAACAATGTTCTGCTTGTACTACAGAATGATGCAGTAGGAGTGGCCAGTCAGATCACACTATATTGAAGTATAGTGTGATTGGTCAATCACACTAAACTGCAACACAGCTGGATATAAACTTTTACACAGTAAAAGTCTCTATTCAGCTTCCAACAAATCATAGTTTAAAATATTTTTTCAAATGAATATTATGTTTCAGTCGATATGTCACAAATTCTACTGAGTCTTGCTATAGTTTTTTTCATTTTAGATTATCATAATAAATCAGTTTGTCATCACCATTTTTCCTCGTATTGTCAAAAGATGACTTTTTCTCTTTTTTTACTATAATGTTCCCCTTGTACAAGACTCAAGAGCCACTCAAGGTATTGATTTTCTAAGCACAATTCAGATGTGGCACAAGGTTGAAAGTATGACACACTTAGTGAGGAACAAACTTACAACTCAGTTGCACTAGTTCTAACATCACAAGCTTGCTTGCTATTACACCATGTCGAGGTGTCAAAGGTAGAGTGGTATAACACAGCAACAACCCTAAGTGGAAGCTCATGAAGTTTTATTTGACTCATTCTATCTTCTTGCTGAAAAATCATTTATTTTATTGTGATGGATGGTTACCAGCAAGAAAGGAGATGGAATGTGCTTATTAAATTACCATAGACATCTACAGAGCAAAAGGTCAGATTCACAGTTTATGAGGATATGTGGGGAAAATAACTCTTAACCCTAGACTCAAACAGGTTAAAATGGTAGTAACTGGAGAAGTATCCTCTTAGGAGTTGGTTCCACAAAGTAGTGATTCATGGGAAGAAGCTATTTGAGTAGAACTTACAACTCAAAGGTAAATTAGGGTAGGTCACAACAATGTGTCTTTTGGACAAGAAGAGAAGAATAAGCATTTAAATGCTGACCACAATATTCTTTTTCAGAATTCATCTACATCTTATTTTCTTATTATCAGAATTTTTTCAAGACTTGTTACTGAAGTTAAATTCATTTGTTTAGAAAAATGTCTTCTCTCTTCCAATATGTCTTTCAAATGAGTCTATTGCTCATTCATGTAAAGCTTATTCAGTTTCCAACAATTTGCTTGAAAAGAATTGCATTAAGATCCTACTAGACACACAAAAAACACTTTTGCTTTTCTTTGTAGATTCTGTTTAGGTTGAGGTGTTGAAGAATGTTGCACATCTTGTCAGTTTTTTTTTTGTTCTCATAAAATAACTATTTTGCCTCAACACTGGATATATTGTCCAAACAGATATTTTTTGTTTGTTAAGCATGAAAATAAAGGCTAACTGTGCTATCACGTGTTTCAAATCTTTATATGTTTCATTCTTCTTTGCTTTCTCAATGACAGTTACATCCCCTGATGCCACTATGTCACCAATCCAGCTCTTTGTCTGTTTTTCTGGACAATAATGCAGCTGAGCTTTCTATAATAATAATAATAATAATAATAATAATTTTGAGAATTATTGTCATATGTTTTGTCACAGAGTCACAGTTTTTGAATACGCCAGGTATGTCACAAGGACAGATAGCTTATGTACCTGGTGTATTAAAATTTATAGGTCATATAATGAGGAAAAAGGCTTGGAAAACATGATACTCACATGATAGATTAAAAAAAGAGCAACGGAGGAAAACAATGCATAACTTACTTAGTGAGCTGGTGTAAATGGATGGCAGAGCAGTGTTTAGAAGAGATAGCAAAAAAAAAAACCAAAATATATTAACAGCTACAAAGGACAGGAAATTGTGGAGAGCCATGATTGCTAATGCCCTGAAGAGACACAGCACATAAAAGCAAAAGAATGACTTACAGTAAATGGATAGAAGAACAGAGTTTAGGAGAGATAACTAAAAGAAAGTATTTATCAAGATATACAAATGACATGGAAATAGTGGAGAGTGATGATCGTTAATGTCCTGTAGGGACTCTGTACATAAAAGAAGAAGATCAAGAATCCTGTGCAATGTACACAAACAATAAAAAAATAAATACAAATTTAACAGAATATATTTTTAAAGTTCCATTTTTTTTTGTTTAATATGTCAGTAATCAAACTGGCTATCTATTTTTTCCTATAGAAACAATAATCAATTCTTTGTCATGAATATGATTCCAAATGTTTTTTGTTGGTAAAAAGTAATAAGTGGATAATAATATTTTCCTTCTGCCCATTTAAAAAAAAAAAAATCCCACTGCCTTAATTTCAATTAAAAAGAAAACCTTCCTTATTCTTGAAAAGCATTGAACTGTACACTTTTGTCAGGCAAAAGAAAAAAAAAAGAATAAATATCTTTTCAGCCAAGCAGTGTAAACTTTTTGTTGTGGTCTCAATAACTGACCCAGAAGCTGTTTGCTAACATAGGAAACTCCCTTTTTTGTATCATTTGTTTTCAACTCAAGGTCATCATTTTTTTCTTCTCTTATTCTGGTCTTGTATTCAATTCCCCACATCACTTCCCTTCACTCCACTTTTTTTCCAATAAAACTCCTTCCTTTCAATGAAATTTTAGAACAAGACCTGACCTTTATCATTCTTTTTTTACTCCATTATATTCCCAATTTTATTTATTTACTTTTTTGTAGCTGTTTATTTTCTGCATTGTCTGGCAGGAGTTTATGTACCTGGGGGGGGAAACATTTTGAACCAAAGTTTCATGCAAAATATTGTTTCCTGGTCGCTGAAGAGACGAAGCCTTTGGATATTCAAGTCTTTCCTTTTTCAGTGAAAAGTGAAGGCATTTGACAAGAAAACAAAAAATAATTCACTGGGAATTCTTTACATTTGGTAATTATAACATTATAAAATTATAACATTCAGAATCATTTAGTTGAAAAGAGAAAGCTGTCATTAAAAGATTTTCAGCCACAATTCCTAACAATCTCTGAGATTTAGTGATGTTCACTTCTGGTATTTTAAAGCTTAGTTATTGAATGGAAATATTGTATGGAAGAAATTAGTAATGGATAATGAACTTTAATAAAGTGAAATTCAATTTTCTTTCTACATACACTACCAGTCATAATTATTAGGCCACCCTAGTGTTTTAAAAAAATGATGTATTTCATACTATTTTTTAGTATTTATTGCCAAGTGAATAATTGTAAATGAAAATAGAATGGTTCTTTTGTTAATATTGCACAATAACTAGTGCATCAAATGAATTTATAAATATTTAATAATTATCTATATTGCAGTTTTATCAATGAAAAAAAGAAGAAAATTTAGGGTAATTTGGACGAGCTCATCTTTGCTTCCTTGTCTTGTAAAATTTTGCAAAGTAATAATAAAAAAAAGAACCATTCTATTTTCATTTAGAATTATCCACTAAAAATAGTATGAAATATGTCATTTCTTTTAAAAAACTAGGGTTCCCTAATAATTATGGCCAGTAGTGTAATTACAAATTAATATAAATGAAAAGAGATTATTACAGATTGACTTTCATGAACATGTTCACTGATAAATAGTTGAATTTTGCTTTTACTCTTTAAAGCTAAGGAAGGCAAAGTAAAGGTAAGGAAGAACACAGGTTATCAAAAGAGTAAAATTGATTACTGTTTTCTTATTCTAACCTCAAATTAATTTAGGCTCTTGAGAAATATAAAAAATAAAAGTAAAAAGTGTAATTAGGTTCAAATCCACTTGAGTCTAGATTTTTTTTTTTTTTGTAAAAAGTATTGATTTCTTTTTCTTACAGGGTCAAGAATGGTAAGAAAAAGTTATTTTTATTTATATTACTGACTATGGTGTCATATTTATATTTGCCTTATTATTTTTAAATATGCTGCCTTTTATTTCTCAGACAAAATGTTTCTAAAATTATACCCAACATCTTAGAAATGTTTTCACAAATGTAGAAATTATAGATAGTGAATTTGAGTTCCACCTGGGGTTGTTTATATTCACTGAAGATTAATAGTAGAGGTATGAATTCATTTTCTCTGCATTCTATCCTATCACCAGGTATCTTCACAAAATGTCTCATCACTGGCATACCATGATAGGTGATGGAAAAGAAAGTGGCTGAATAAGGATTTGGGTAAAACACTCCCCAATAAATGACCTTAACTGTCTAGAAAGTCAGTTAATTGCTATACATGAAACATGCTTGAGACATGACTAACTAGGTAGAAAATTTCCCTGCAATAGGTTGCTGTTACTTTTGTGATAGACCAGTTACCAAACAAGGCTATAGACCCCAATCAGTCCTGCTATTCAACCCATCGATGGAGGTAGAAGAGATGGATTAATACCTTTCCCAAACGTATTTGTGCATAAGGGAATTAAATGAATTTAAGTGGAATCCAAACTTGACTCTCTGATTTCTCATTCCAAGCTAATATTTATTATTCCATAATACACAGAAAGTATCCACAATAAAAAAATTGTCCTATTCCTCTCATCAACATTGTGCTTGAATAAGTTCTAACTGATTTTTCATGAAAAGTATTGTTTTTATTTACAAAAATTAGAAAGAAACATGTCACTGAAAATATTGTCTATTGCTAATATTGTCATTTTTTTAAGTGTACTTTGCTAGTATTCTAACTCACTACTGTGACTAGTTTTTGGGCGTTGTACAGAGCAAATATTATTGCAAAAAATATGCATAGCATGTAGGAAAGCAATTAAAAAGTATATTTTTAATGAAATATCAAAGAGGGATTACTACCCAAATATACACACAAACATTTTCTATACACTGTCTGTAAATATATCTGTTAGTAAATTCAACAGATTTATCTGACGCTGTGATTATGCAAAATTTGATTTACAGCTACATCATGTTGAAACATTGGTTTCCATATGATCATCAAAGTTAAGCAGCATCAAGCCTGGTCAGTACCTAGATGGATGACTGCTTGAGAATGCCAAGTGCTGTTAGCTTGAATGTGCAGTTAATATAATGGTTAATGGCTTGGAATTGTTAACCAGAGAGCCGAGATTTGGAAAGACTTATTCTCCCAAAAACTTATTTTCAAAATCTTATTTTCTCTATACATGAATTTTTTGTACAGATTTTTCTAACAATTTTCTATTTTTACCTATATATATATATATATAGTAATTTTCTTATTATTTATAATAAAAACATTTTTTCACTACACAAAAGCTGTCATGTTTCAGTGCTGTATTCAGCACTTCATCAGGCAATATAGCCTGATGAAGTGCCGAAACATGACAGCTCTACAAACTGTGGAATGTTATCCCATTAGTTTTTACTACTACTAAAATATGTGTGTGTGTGTGTGTGTGTGTGATTATACATGGATTCCTTTAATTTACCAAACACATATGCACACATATTGGTAAAAGTTATTTCTCTTTTATTTTGACAATTATTACCCTACATTTCTCTGACCTGTTCCCTCTATTAATGAAAGACTCCATTAAATTTCCACTCCTTACTAAAAAAAAAATATAAGTTATAATAAACAAAAGTAATGAAAAAAAGTTTTTTAAATGTTTGAAAGTCTTAAATATAAAAAAGAATCTTTTTTTTAAATTACTACTTTATGAGATGCAATTTTCATGATATCAATCTTGGTGAATGGAAGCTAAAAATTATTTCTTCTTCTTTCTTAAAAGCCAGTCCTTGATTGCGAGGGTATCATCAATTTTTCAATTTAATCCCTTGACTTGAAACACTGAAATTTAAATCCATTCCGTAACTGTTGTATTTGCAGTAGATCACGGAGGTAGTCAAGAAGATAAAGAAAAAACTCCTTAAGCAGTTAGTTGTACAAAGGAAAGCATTTTGAAAATAACAGACCTCGAACAAGGATCGACTCAGTAAACAAAAACGTTAAGAAAACTCATAAAATAAATCATGAATCAAACGATTTCAATAGATCTACTTTTCTGTGGTAAGTTGATCTCACCATGGTTGCTGTTCACTCACTTAAAAGTGTTTAAAAATGATTAAGCTCAATTCAATGCTCTCTTGCTTGTTAGCTTTTTAGTTTTATTTGGATGAAAAGGATTAAAAAAAAAAGAAATTAAATACATTTAGGGCATATACTGAGTCAGTTTTGTTGGAAAACCTTCTTGAAAAATAAATTTCTGAAACATTTCACTGAAAAAAAAGAAGATAAGAAAAAGAGAAAAAGAAGACAACAGAATCAAGTAATTCATCAAAAATTTGTTTTAGTTAAAAAGAATCTCTGACATACGTAGATATTGGTCTAAAATGGATTCCTTCTATTTCCTTTCTGTGTTTTACTTGCTGGCAGTCTGCCTTCCCATGGTAACAGAGTTTTGAAAAATTTGAGGAATTTGTGAAAATGAGGAAGAAAAATCAAACCTTGACGAAAACTATTTGGATAAGTGAGAATTTACATACACTATGGAAGGCAACGAGTAAAATTGAATTAAAGTGTGTCAGAATAAATCTGTGGGGTAAAAAAAAAATCGTATTTGATGATTCAATAAGGTATAAGATAATTGTTATTCCTATTTTTTCTTCCTATTTGGTAATCATTTGTCCAGGCAATGAGAGGTGATACTTATTTGCATTCTTCAAAAAGTGGAAGTATAATAAAAAGCAAGATTTTTGTAAGCTTCCATAGTTTACTTGTCAGCTTATCTGTCGGAATAGTTATAGATAAAATAAAATATATATATATATATATATATATATATATATATATATATATATCAGTCAGTTAAGTGCCATATGTGATACATGTTTGGGCAATCATGTCTCGAAAGAGACATGACTGACTGGGTAGAAGTTTATCCCGCATTAGGTGGCCATTGCTTTCTGTGGTAGACTGGTTTCCGACCTAGGCTATAGAACCCAATCTGTCCTGTTATTTAACCCATAACTGGAAGGAATAGACGGATTAATACCTTTCCCAAGGGTATTTGCACGTAAGTGAATGCAATGAATTCAGCTGGAATTCGAACTTGGTTTCCCGATTTCTCATTCCAAGCTGATATCCAAGGCACCACAACGCACATCCTGTATATATATATATATATATATATATATATATAGTAATATTCTTATCATTTCTAATAAAAACATACATACTATCAACCAGGATGTGTGTTGTAGTACAGTGGATATCGGCTCGGAACGAGAAATCAGGGAGCCGAGTTCGAATTCCAGTTGAATCCATTGTATTCACTTACGCGCAAATACCCTTGGGAAAGGTATGAATCCGTCTCTTCCTTCCAGTTATGGATTAAATAGCAGGACAGATTGGGTTCTATAGCCTTGGTCGGCAACCAATCTACCGCAGAAAGAAATGGCAACCTACTGCGGGATAATCTTCTGCCCAGTCAGTCATGTCTCTTTCGAGACATGATCACCCAAGCGTGTATCGCGTATGGCACTTAACTAACTGACTGACCATCAACCTTAGATCATTTAACAGTGAAAATGGAGTTTTGAAAGTTCTTTTAGGAAATAAACAGATGCTCACATGATGCCGAGCAGTGCACATCACATGACAACTTTAAAGAATTCTTCTTTTCAAAAAACACTAAAACACAAAAAAATTACATTTTAGTCAAGCATGAGGACATAACATCGGAAAAATAACATTTATGAAAATGGCCTGTGAAGAGGTTGAAAGTGATTGGAAAGTCGAAAATTATAGAATATTTTTACAATAAAGATTTCCAGCAAAAAGAAAATAGGTAAGAATACTGGAAAAATTAAATCAAAAAGTCATATAAACTTCCTTGTCAGTCGTTTTTAACGGAAAATCTTTATATGAAAGATTGCTACCAAAATATACATTAATATATACATATGTATATATGATTAATATAGATATTAAATTTGTCAGGTAAAATCAATTAGCTAACTCTCCAGTAATCGCACCGTCTACTCGTCAGGGGATATCAACAATTGATTGTTGATTTCCTCATTTTTCTTTTATATTGAATAAAAAAATAATTTCTACACTTTTCATTAGTGTGAGATTGATTGTATATGTAAATGTGAATGTTAGTAGGATGGAGAATAATGTTTGAACAAAAGTGAAGACAATAAGATAACAAGGAAAATTTATTCAGCTACACCTTTCACCTCTTCATAGTAGGTGCTTTCAGGCCAAAATAACAAAGAAATAAGTGCATGAAGAAAATGTAGCAATATGAGGAAGTGATAATAACAATACAATATCAGATGTTGTGCCCAGAAAGTTTATATATATATATATATATATATATATATATATATACATACATAAATATATATATATATATATATATATATATATAGTCATCCGCAGACAGATCTGTTTCGCTGTATCAAAGCTCATCAATGCGGTTAGACTCCACTTGCTTTTTAACCCAAGATTGAAACCCGGCCGAATTGGCGTCAGTTATATATATATATATATATATATATATATATATATATATATATATATATATATAATATTTTCATAACAATGATGTAACATTGTCTGATGACGAGATAGAAATCTCGAACAGAAATTTCCGTGCCGCAATGTATTTTTAATTAAAAGACAAATTTAATTATATGATTTTATTATACTCTACAATATTTCTTGTATTGAGCACTTTTATAAAAAAAGTAGATGCCAGAGAACTCGGAATTGTAAAACTGTTTATTCTCTTCACCTGTAGTAAAACATTTTATGTTGCCTATATATATATATATATATATATATATAGGCAACATAAAATGTGTTATGACAACATCCAAACAATGAAATGACTTATTCAATACTAAGCAAAACAATAAGCTAAAACCTGGAGGAGGACTTTACTTCAAGTAGAACCACATATCTTAAGCAACGACGAGGTTTTAGAGAGAATGAACACAAGAAGAAAACTGATGTTTAACATCAGGATTAGACAGCTGAAGTTTTTGGGACATGTAATGAGGAAGGAGGGCTTGGAGAACCTGATGCTTACATGATGGATAGAGAAAAAGAGAAACAAGGGAAAGCAACACATGACATACTTGATAGATTTGAGCAGATGGATGGTGGAACGGGGACTGAGTGCGATAATAGGCGAATGGGTATTAAGAGCCATGAGAGTTAGGGAGATGTGGAGGGTCATGATCATCTACGTCCTGAAGGAACACGGCATATAGAAGAAGAATGGAGATATTCATGATAGATACTCGAGTATCAAGACATAGAGTGTTAATAATAAATGCACTAAAATCTAAACTTATTTATAAATGAAACTTTGTCTATGTGTGTGTGTGTGTGTGTCCATTACCTATAGACACCAAACGGCTGAACCGATTTTCTTGAAAATTTACACAGTTGTACTATACGTATCTGCGAGTGTTCTTCTTCTTAGCTAGGTTTTGTGTCGAGGTACCCCCGATAAATATCGAAAATCGATAATCGAAAAAATTGGGTTCTAGAAGGAGTGGTCCGATTTTAATCAAATTTGATACACTTATAGACAAAAACATAAGAAACGATATTCAGAAGTTTCAAGGTTGCAATTTTTACAATAGTGCAGAAAATCGATAATATATATGCATAAAAGGCAAGATGTTTGTGTGTGTCTGTTTATCTGTCTGTATGTCCTTTATCCACAATTTTTATCCGATTCTCACCAAACTTCACACAAATATTCTTTAGGCTGAGTCTGAGCTTCAGGACCATAGATTAGTTTTAAAGATTTCATTACCCCAAGCAACGCTAGTAAATAAATGTTCAATTATTGTATTTCTGACGCATAACGCCTTTAATTCAAGCAGTCATTGTAAGTAAAGTGCTTATATCAAGAAATAGAGTATTAATAGCATATTTAGTAAAATGATTAAATGAAAGTAAACCATTGTATTTCTGGGGTGTGACGCTTTTAAGATAAGCTGCTTTTTTGTAAGTAAAAATGCTTAATTTCAAGAAATAAAGCATTAACAGTAAATACACTGAAATAAACCGTTCAATCAGCGTAAGAGAACGCTTTTAAGGCAAGTCGTCTTTGAAAGTAAAATAGTCAGTGTCAAGAAATAGAGCGTTAATAGTAAATACACTAATCATTTGTTCATCAGGGGTTAGATAGTTAAGTAACCAAATAAATAAGTTTTGTATATATTTTTGAGATTATATATTTAATTAATATATTTAATTATTTACTCTATTTACACTGTTGTCCTCATCTTTGTGGCCATATTCAAGACGTTTCGACCATTGTACACTCCGACCTTCTTCAGGTGATTGGAATTTCGAACTGAACCCTTTATTTCGGTCACCAGGATATATTGTTCTAGTTCCACAAATCATGCCTTTTCCAGATGTCTCTGTATCAGTTATCTCTCTTTAATTTAACTCTTGGACATTTTTGCAAAAATTAAATAATTATCAAATTTCAATATTTTAATAACACTTTCAGAAGTTTTTCACAAACGAAGATAATTATTTAAGAAATGCTTTTATTTTAGTATTTTTTAATATTGGGTAAAAATTATATATATATATATATATATATATATATATATATATATATATATATATATATATAGGAAAAGCTGCTAAAACGTTGTAAGTTTAAAAAAGTATTTTTTGACAGTATTTATTTATTTCTATTATTATATTTGATATTTCAGACCGTCCTCGGCCTTTCATCAGAAACAAATGATTTTAAAATTGAAATTAGAAGCGTTTTCGCGAGGAGCATTCGTGGAGAGATTGTTTACATCACGTGACGCAGAAAGCGACAGATTTTTTTTAATATTTGTAAACGTAAACCTATCTTTAATAATACTTATAAATGTTGTTTTAAAGGAAATTTTTTAAGTGTATCTAAAAAATGTTTAACTATTGAAATATTTATAAAGATTCAAAACACCTAGGTCTTTATTTAACCCTATATATATATATATATATATATATATATATATATATATATATATATATATATTAATGCAGGTTTCATTGAATAATATAGACAAGTTTTGTCTATTAATTTTGTGTAGGATCCGTTCATACCGTCTGATATACTTGATCTGATAAAAAAATCAACAATTACTGTGATTTTTTGTTGTCTTTCAACGATATCACCATCAACTATATCAGACGGTATGAACGGACCCTACACAAAATTAATAGACAAAATTTGTCTATATTATTCAATGAAACCTGCATTAATGAAGAAATGCTGCCAAAATACACACAATTTATATATATATATATATATATATATATATATATATATATATATATGTTGCCTTTAATACTCAAGACATTTAATTTTATGAAATTTCGAGAAATTCCCTTTTAGAATGTTTATATAAGCAAAAGACCTTGGAGAATTTAAATTATCAATTTGTTTTTATAATACAGGACACCCAGTTACCTTACTCTGAATTGTAAAATAGAAAATGCACTATATAATTAGAAAAATCTTTTAATTTCTTTTATGAAAATGATATATGGTCACTATTGTCTTAATAAAATTAATGAATTTTTAGAAGTATAGTTTTCATTTTTTTTAAATTTTGATTGAAATAATTTATAAACTTATAAATCTTTTAAAATACATTATTAATTTGTACTAGTCAGGTAATGCTGTTCAGTAAAAACTATATTTGTTAATCATAGATGGAAAATCTTACTACAATTCAGCGACCCCTGTATTTTAAAAAGAATTAAACCATTTGGGGGGGGGGCTAAATGTGCCGATTTTTGTAAATACTGATGTCTATACACGATATGATTAGAAAATAATAACGGTGATACTAGTAAATTTAAAACCAGAATACCTAAAATTAAAAAAACACATTAGATTACTTAAAATATTTTTACAAATGTTTAAATGTTTACTGGGTAATTAAAAATATATATAAAAAGGGCGCTCACTTTATATTCTTCAAGTAATTTTTACAGATATGTAATCTAAAACAAAAAACAAAAAAAAACAAACATAAACCTACCGTTTTTATTGATTGACTGATTTGTTTTTACGGCTCTTTGAGACTCTTTAAAGATGAAACATATTATGGAACTGGAAGAATCTTTAGAGATAATAATGATTATCTGATACAAGTCTTACTATTCAACCCACAGCTGAGAGAGAAAAAATGTATTTATTTCATACCTTTCCTAATGACATTTACCTGTAATGAATATAACGAACCCGACTAAAAATTAGAACGCCACTATCCAATTCCGAGCTCTTATCCACTACATCATTTATAGCACCTCGTATTTCAGAGCGGTTACTCATCTAGTTACTGAGGAGGTTTACTTAACTTTGGTGATCGGAAAACACCCAATATTTCAGCGTCATATAACCGTAAGCTCATAGACTGATAGAGAAAAGAACTTTATAAAAACACCCATTTTCAGTGTTTAAAACGATTTTTCAATAAAATTTAAAGTAACATTTGTTTTGAATCAGGTTAATTAAACTTTAAATCATCTAATCTTCCACAAAGTTTCAGAAAGTATATTTTATTTTTGAAAGAATTTTTAGGAATAATAATTAATTTCGTTGTACTAAAAGAATTGTAAATATGATTTTTAGCAAGTAAAAAAATAATTCCGATCAATTTAAATTCGTTTTGAAATACAGCAAAGTGTTTTGCTTAATGAAAATATTAAATTTAATCTATTAGCGTGAAAGTAAAACTAAAAAGCTTCAGGACAGAATTTTCATTTTTTTTTTTTAATTTTCTTTTTTTTTCGAATCATTTCATCCCAAGCAAGGCAGAACTGCCACTGGTGCGCAGGGGGTTACGTAAGAGGTGAGTGATGAGAAAGAGGAACAAGTTACAGGGAAGTCAGAGAATGAGTAAGAAAAGGATGTGAAGAGGGCTGCATGAGAGTGAAGTGTAAAGGAAAAAGAACATGATACAAGGGTAAGGATGTGAGTGAAGAAGATAAGAGATGGCAGTTGACTTTGCATTTATATTCTTGGATATTGTAGTTTTCAGAGAAGCAAGTATACGGAAGAGAATTCCACAAGTGGGAAGCCCAAGAAAAGAAGCTACTAGAGTAGAAGTTGAGATTACATTTGATTGGTTCCACTGTAAAAAGGTGGGGCCTAGCCACTAATCTAGTCAGTCAGTTAAGTGCCATACGTGATACACGCTTCGGCGATCATGTCTCTTTCGAGACATGACTGACTGGGCATAATATTATCCCGCAGTAGTTTGCCATTGCTTTCTGCGGTAGACTGGTTGCCGACCAAGGCTATAGAACCCAATCTGTCCTGCTATTTAACCCATGGAAAGAAGAGACGGATTAATACTTTTCCCAAGGGTATTTGCGCATAAGTGATTACAAGGGATTCAACTGGAATTCGAACTCGGCTTCCCGGTTTCTCGTTCCGAGCCGATATCCACTGTACCACAACGCACATCCGCTAGTCTAGTAGCTCGACTAAATTCATGCAGATGGGGTAACAGGGAGCTAAGCTCATCGGAGCAGAAGCCGCGAAAATATTTGTAGAAGAGACAGAGGGAAGCCACATTACGTCGGTGAGAAAGTGACTGGAGCCGAGCTGCATATTATATGGTTATTACAGATGCATTATATTTCTTTAATTAAATAATCTGTAATTACATTACAGATTCTTCGGTGGATTTTCTCAAGAAAAACCGAGATGAATAGCAGGGGCACCTATAACTTTCCTTTAGAGTAGGGATCGGCAAAGTTTTGGAGAGTGAGGACCAAAAAGCTATGTAGAGTCATGGAGAAGGGCCTAACAGCTATGGCTCCAGTGGCATGGAGGAGAACCATGTTATTAAATATGTGAATAAATTTTCTATGTGTTTGAAGAAATCAAGGATTCAATATAATTTAATATCTGACGGGAATTTTGTTTAAAAAAATATTACAACTTAAAAATTAATGTTTCATAAATCAGTATTGAAAAAAATTATTAAAATCGGTTGAAAACACTTTGTTTATATTCATTTAAAAGTGCCTGTATTTACATCGTGTCCAGAGTAAGGTAGCGGGCCGGACAAGATTCACTCGAGAGCCGGATATGGCCCGTGGGCCGGGGCTTGCCGACCGCTGCTTTAGAGATACCTATTTACTTGAAATTAATGTCAACACCCAGAGGCGACAGTCTGTATCATGCAATACTGTGTTTAGTATGAAACAGGCAGTCGCATCTAGGAGCTGGCTTCAATGTTCACTTTTATATTTACATACACTCAATCCCTGATATTGAGCACTTTAACCCATAAATATAGCATACTATAAAGCTAAAATGACTAATAAACCCCACAAAATCCAGCATCATAAAATTAAGTAAACAAATAGTAGAAGAAATATGCTCAAAAACAAGGCGTAAACTAGAAATAAACCGATGGAAAAATAGAAAATAAACAATCAATTGGTTAAACACTATTACCAACCAAGAGGAATGTTCATTAAAAGATTTTTACATATCCATCAACGAACAAAAACTAAATAACGCACTAAACTTAGCAAAGCAATATATAAACATCTCAGAATAAGACCTAAGCACTATCAAACATGGCTGAAAGTCCATTCTATACCATAATAACAAAATATGAAAATAAAAAAACGCAACACCACCAACAACAATAGCAATAATAATTACAACTTTGATATAACAAAGGTACGATGACGCAGAAAAATGCGAAATTCTAGGCATTTACATCATCAACAAATTAGCATAAATCATCACAAAAGGTAAAGAGTTTATACAGAAACGATGGACTCATAATTCTAAGAAACTGTAACAGTAAAACTAAGAAAAATATACGAAAACAAATTATAAAAACCTTCAAAACTCTAGGATTTACAATAGACATAAAAACAAATCTGAAAATAATAAATTTCCTTGATATAACACTCAATTTAACCAACAACACATACAAACCATACAGAAAAGAAAACAACTTCATATATATCAACAAAAATTCCATCCACCCTCCAAATATATTCAGACACAAAGCCATATCTATAAATAAAAGACTATCTACGAACTCAAGTAACATAAAAATATTCAATGAAAACAAAGAAACATATGAGTCAGCACTAAAATCTTACGGATACTCAAATAAACCTGAATGCACAAACGAAAAGAAACCAAACAAAAACAATAGAAAAAGAAGTATAATCTGGTTTAATCCGCCCTACAACAACGATATAAAAACAAAAATAGGAAAAATATTATTCGGCACAATAGAAAAACACTTCTCCAAATACAACAAACTATCAAAAATTATTAACAAAAACACAGTCAAAATTAGCTACAGCTGCATGAAAAATATGGAAAAGAATAATAACCAAACACAAGAAGAAAATACTTAGTAAAACCAATACCAACAACACGAACCAACAAGACAATACGAACAAATATAACTGCCGAAAGAAAGACAAATGTCCACTTAATAATAAGTGTCTTACCAACAACATAATATACAAAGCTACCGTGACAAATAACACCAATACAGACGAAAAGATTTACATGTGAGTAACAGAAACTTTGTTTTAAAAATTCAATAATCACAAAACATCATTCAACACAGAAAAATACAAAAACGACAAAACTTTATCAAAATATATATGGAGCCAGAAAGAAAACAACATCACTACCAAAATTAAATGGGAAATAGTAAAAAGGACACCACCACACAGCAGTAACAGCAACCGTTGTAAATTATGCTTAGAAGAGAAGCTAGCAATAATCAGTTTTGAAAACCAAAGTAAAATATTAAACAAAAGAAACGAGATAATGGGAAAATGTAGACATTCGAATAAATACCTACTTTGCTACACAAACAACAATAAATAACAAAAAATCAAACAAAAACATACAAACAATATTAATAAAAAAATTAAAAATATATATTAAAAAAAATGCTTAATATTTACTAAATGACGATAATAAATAGAAAATGATAAACAAAAAACAAAACATACAAATAATATAAATACGAAAAATAAAAGTACATATAAACACCTAATCATGACAAAAACAGAAAATTAGACGACAACCATTTGACGAAAAACAAAATAAAATAAATAAACAAAAAGATAAAACACACGTAAAGCCCAGAAACACAAATATACACAAAAACACCCAACCATGACCCAGTAAAAGTAAAGCGTCACGCGGCAAAACATTCCAACACATTAAGAAAAAGATCAAACCAATAATAGAGACAAACCCTAATTAAACAAACGGTGAATCACACATACACTAAAAATAAAAATAAATCAACTTCACAATAAAAATAAAAAAGTAAAAGAATAAGAAAACGCAACGAATAATAAACAACAAAAACAATAATAGTCAACTAATCAGAAACAAAACCACTCCATATTTTATATAAACAAGAAAAAAAAACTTAACGAGAAACAGCCCTGACGAGTGAAAAAATCATAACAGTATTCTCAGGAACTTCGAAGTCAGCATGAATTTGCTCCGTTAAAGAGACAAACCCTTTATGCATACCATAAAATTATATATATATATATATATGTATATATATATATATATATATATATATATCTGTGTGTGTGATATGTGTGTGTGTGCGTGTGTGTGGATGCTTATTTAATGTAGTTAATCATTTTATTATTGTTATTATTTATATTATTGTGCGTACACACACACATACATACACACACACATGCATTTGCTTCGGTACAAATTTCGCTTTATTTTTGTTTTTAATTTCATGAAAGATATTCCAAAGTAAAACTCATAAACTTCATCTAAATTTAGTGACTCCCACCTGAAAAATTTGATTCAATCTCGTTGACATCCAAGAAGATTATCAGAAGCGTTTGTCTGCAAAAAAAAATGCGGGCTTTCCGCCTAAATAGTTCCATTAAAAAAAGAAAATGTCGTCTCTTGCATTTTACTGGCATGGAGACGATGAATAATTTCACCCCGTAGAGAAAATGACTAAAAGAAAACATTTAACTAGAACAAATCAAAAGTTTACATTGAAACGTAAAAATTCAGAAGTTAAAAAAATGAAATAACAGAATTGATAAAAGTAACCCTGAAAAACATTTATTGGTAAATACTTGAATTATGGCCATATGAGTTCAATTACTGTTTAGTGTTTACAGAATTAATATTTATGACTATAGGTTTTCGAGGAGAAATGTTAACTATTAGTTGTATGAAGACATCTATCTGTATAGACGTTAGGAAGTGGGACAGCCTCTAGATACGAGCTTCTCCTTTATGTGCCGTTTCCCATCAGGGCATAGGCGATCATGGCTCTCCACAATTTCATATCCTTTGTAGCTTTTAATAAATTTTATTTCTCTAAACCTTTCACCATCCATTTACTCAAGCTCACTAGGCATGTTATGCGTTGATTTCCTTTCTTTTTTCCTTCAATCAGTCATGTTAGTATCATATTTTTCTAGCCCTCTTTCCTCATTATGTCACTTAAAAACCTCAAATGTCTTTTTCTGATATAAAAGTATTCTTCTTTTTTGTTTTCATTTTCTTTAAAACTTCGTAGTTGCTCATATGTTCCGTCCATGGTAAACACAACATTTTTCTGTAAAATCACATTTCTGTTGCTTCAAGTCTCTTCCTAAGTGGGAGCTTGATAAATTATTACCCTTCACTCAAGTGTACGCGCTCAGGTTCCCTACGTTACATAACTGATCATGTGTCATACCCGCTCCAGGGAGTGGGGACATAGATTAATATCCAAGCGTTCCAACGCCACAGACCAACTAAGACAAGCTTAGTACCCGATCATCGTGTATGCGGAGGCTGGGTATATTTTTACCCTTGGCCAGAGTCTACGCGCTCAGGTCCATACGTTAAATAACTAATCTTGTGTCGTATCCCGCCTCAGTGGGGGACATGGGTAAATACTCAAGTGTTCCGCGCCACAGGCCATGATAAGATAGGTTTATAGTGCCCGAACCCAGGTATGCGGGGGCTAGATTAATTTTCACCAGTCAATCGAGTGTATGCACCCCGGTTTCTCACGTTAAACAAATAACTTTGTGTCGTGTGTTGCCTCAGTGTAGTAGTGCATGGGTAAATACCCAAGCATTTTCCGCTACATACCGCGCCAAGACAATTCATTGTGTCCGAACCCGCGTGTGCCGGGAGGGGGGCAAATTTTGACCATTGATCGAGGTGAAGTGGATGTGGGGGGTCATGGGTAAATACTCAATTACCTACGTTAAATAACTGACCTTGTGTCGCAACCAGCCCCAGTGGGGGTCATGGGTAAATACACAAACCTTCCACGCCACAGACCAGCTACGACAAGCTTAGTGCCCGATTCGCGTAAATTTTTACCTTTAAACCGAGTGGACGCGCTTGGGTCCCCACGTTGGATAACAGACCTTGTGTTGTATCCTACCCAGGTGAAGTGGATGGTGGGGGGTCATGTGTAAATACTCAAGCGTTCCGCTCCACAGACCATACTAAAACAAGCATAGTGTCCGATCCCGCGTATACAGGGGATGGGCAAATTTTGACCGTTGACATAGTGTACACGCTTGGGTTCCCCACGTTAAATAACTGACCTTGTGTCGCAACCAGCCCCAGTGGAGGTCATGGGTAAATACACAAACTTTCCACGTCACAGACCAGCTAAGTCAAGCTTAGTACCCGATTCGCGTAAATTTTTACCTTTAGTGTCCGATCCCGCTTATGCAGGGTATGGGCAAATTTTGACTGTTGATCGGAGTATATGAGCTCGTGTTACTCAATTTAAATGACTGTCCTTGTATGACATTCTGCCTCAGTGAAGGCGGGGGGTTATACTCTAACGTTCAGCGACGCAGATTACTAGGATCAAAGTGTAGTATCTGATCTATCATGACAGCCAGCCTACGTCTCCTGCTATTTGCAGCTAGCCAGCGAGCCATCATCATTTCCAGATTGCGGTCGCTGCAGCCATCTTCAGGCATCCAGCTCCTGCCGTTCCTGCCATCTCCAGTAGGTCTTCAGCTTTACTCCAACAGGTTTCCTTTTCTAGCCATAGTCGCCAGCAGCAACAATATGCAATAAACGCTATTCTCAGGATCTACATGAGCTTGCAGAGCTATCTTTTACTTCCTATAAAATTATTCTTGTAATGTATTTTTTAACAAAAATAAACTTGGCAATATTTATTTTATTTTTTTTATTTTTTACATAAGTCTTTGTTTTGTTTGTTGTTGTCTTTCGTAATTTAATATCTGTTTGTGGGCCTATATACCACCAGCAACAAAGCAACGGAAGAGTTTTTTACTGTTGAAAAGTTCTAGTTTTTAAAGCCGTCCGCCAGTTGCTATGACAACTAGACTTCTGTTTTCTGGTACTATGTATCTCTTCTACAGCCAGTCGTCTGTATCACTAGCCTACCGGATTATACAAGCGAAGAAAACGGAATCTCACATTAAGCAAAAAGCACAAGAATGTAAGATTCTATTATGCAAATTAATGTTTTCTCAACATGATGTCGGTAAAGTTTTCAGGATTTACATATATTTATATATAAACATATAACATGGATCATGTTATAGGTTCTTATCAGTAATATTTCAAATAATTTATTTGATAGTGTGAAATTTTATGATGCAACATTAAGATTTGTATTGGGAAGTAAGTTGGGCAAAGAACTGCCAGCATCGATTTGTACACGCGCACACGCGCGCACTCACGCACACACACACACACACGCAGACAGACAGACAGACAGACAGACAGATAGATAGATAGATAGATAGATAGATAGATAGAGTTTTTGTTATATTTTTCTTGTATGCCAACAGGAGAGTTTTTTCGGAATTTCTTCTATGTGCCATGTCCCTTCAGGACGTAGGCGATCATGGCCTTCCACATCTCCCTATCTCTGGTGGCTCTTAAAACGCTTTCTCTTGTTACCCCACCCAAACCTCGCTCTGCCATCCACCTGCTCAGGCCCGCCAAATATGTTATCTGCTGCTTTCCCATGTCTCCTTTTCTCTCTATCTGACCTGTGAGTATCAGATTCTTTAAGCCCTCCTTCCTCATCACACGTCCCAGGAACTTTAGCTGTCTTTTCCTGATGCCCAGTATTAATTTCTTTTTCGTTTCCATCCTTTCCAAAACCTCATCATTGCTCACACGCTCGATCAATGGTATCCGCAGCATCCTTCTGTAGAGCCACATTTCAGCTGCTACAAGTTTTTCCTTTATCTTTGATGATATGTCCAGAATTCACTGTTTTACTGAAGAATTGACATCACATAGCAATCCAGTAGTCTTTTCTTTGCTTCTAGCGAAATTTTCCTGTTTCTAAATACCCTACTCAGCTTCTGGAATGCGTTCTTCACTCTGCCAATTTGCCTTCAGATCTCAGTGTCGCGCTTTCCGTCTTCTGTTAGAACAATTCCTAAGTACTTAAATTTTTCTACTTGCTTGATTTTAGTATCCTCAACCTGTAATTGTCATTTTGGGCCTCTCTGTTTGCTGATGACCATACATTCAGTTTTCTCGTAGTTTATTTTTACTATATACCTTTTTTAAGAGGTCTTGTAGTTTTCTTCCTGTGTCGGCTATCAGCACTGTATCATCTGCGTATCTTATGTTGTTCAGATTGTGACCGCCGAATCCAGGCATAACTTCTAGGGTTTTCAGAATAGTCTTGCTGTACAAGTTGAATAGATCCGATGAAAAGACATATACTTGTTTTACCCACCTTTTTATTTTTGTATACCTGCTGAATTCGTTTCCTGTCCGTGTACAGGCGGTTTGTTGCCAGTAGAGGTCCTTGATTACTCTAATGTCTTTCCCAAATATGTCAAGGTTGCTGTGCATTTCTATCAATTCCTTGTGGCGTACTTTGTCGAACGCCTTGGCATAGTCTACAAAAAATAGGTAAACGTTCTTTTTCATTTGTAGCCCTTTCTGATAGCATCCTAAAAAATAAATATCGCATTCCTCGTTCCTGTGACCTTGACGAAACAGCACTGTTCTTGTCCTATATCCGGTCTCATTCTGCTTCGTGTTCATCAAGATTCGGACAATGAGTTTCGTTATGTGGCTCATCAAACTGATTGTTCGATGGAATTCGCATTTGATTGCGCCTGGCTTCTTAGGCAGGGCTATGAAAATTGATCTGCTTAGGTCGTCTGGTATTATACCATCGTTGTATATTTCATGTATCATTTCCGTCATTTTCTCTATGCCGAGATCTTCTAAGGCTTTCAGTATCTCCATTACAATGCCGTCTGGTTCAGCTGCTTTGTTCCTATTCAGTTTGGCCATTGCAGTTTTCACTTCGGATTTTAGTATTTCCGGTCTGTAGGCATCTTTGTTTTAAATCAGTTGCTCTATCTTGTCGTGGAAAATCGAGTCTAAATGTTCGCTCCGAGAATTTTTGGCTAATCTATAAGCCATTTTGAAGAAATTGGCTGCACCACGTCCAATTTTCTTCTTTATGTGCCGTGTCCTTTCCTATCCCTTGTTGCTCTTAACACATTCCCTCTTGGTATTTCTCCAAAACTTCGCTCCATCATCCACTTATTCGAGCCCATCAAGTATGTCTAGAATTGCTTTCCCTCTCTCTCTTTCCCTTTATCCGTCTTGTAAGACATACTTGATGAGCTTGAGCAAGTGAATTCTCCAAACCCGCCTTCCTCATTACGTGTCCCAGAAACTTCAGCTGTCTCTTCCTAATGCTAAGTTACCTTTTCGTTTGCATTCTCTCCAAACCCTTGTCGTTGCTTTTATGTTCGATTCATGGTATCCTCAGCATCCTTCAGTAGAACCATATTTTTGTTGCTTCAGATCTCTCCTTCACCTTGAAGGTGATCGACCAGCCTTCGCTGCTATATAGGAGGACAGATATCACATAACAGTCCAGTACTGTTTTTTTTTTGTTTCCAACGAAATCTTCCTGCCTCTCAATACTCTGCTTAGCTTTTGAAATGCTTCTTAGGCCATGCCAATGCGAGTTCAAATCTCAGTGTCGCACTTTCCATCCTATGTCAAAATACTTCCCAGCTATTAAGATTTCTGAATTTTCTTGATTTTAGTATCCCCGAACGCATTATTGTCAACATTTTAGGTTCCTCTTTCTGTTGATGGCTATGGATTCAGTTTTCTTGAAGTTTAACCTCCCTTATTCGATAGTCTGTTTCATGCTTAACTACAATCATCATGACCTGAAAATTGCGTTTAATTATGAAAGATTGTCAACGCTGTGTATTAAGTGAGTGTCTGCTTTTAGATTTACATATGGTCGATATCTGATATTGAGCACTTTAACCCCCAAAATATAGCACAGTTGATATATATATATATATGTGTGTGTGTGTGTGTGTGTGTGTGTGTGTGTGTGGTAAATTGTCGCCATTCTCTATTATTCATTTCGTGCATGTACGTTGTTTGATTTTGATTTTGTCTATTGTACAGTGTAGTAGGGTCAATTGGAGACCGTCTGCGAGAAAAAGAGTACCATGACACCATTCACTGCGCCAGAAATATAGAAACGGCATGATGTAGCCATTTACATTCGCGCCGGATGCTACAATACGAATATTTCAGAGAATTTGGATGTCAATCTGTGGACAAGCAGAAGCTTCGAAAACAGTTAAATGATATATCCAGTCAACCTAATAGTGTTTGGAGTGATCACTAGTGATGCTAATGTTATGCTTCCATTCATCTTCCTACACAGTCACAGACTCAACATGGAGGCCTACATCAAGTGCCTTGTGGAAGTAGTGCTGCCCTGAGTCAAGATGGTGGCTGCATGAAGACCCTATGTCTGGCAACAAAACTCTGCACCATACCACACAAGCAGGAGAATCCATTCAAAGCTGTCAGACAATTTCTGTGACCACATCACCCCTTACACTTGGCCACCTAACTCCCCAATTTGCTTGATTATTAAGTGTGGGTCGCAGTTGAACGGGAGATCAATAAAACTTCTTGTAACAAGAAAGATGAACTGAATGATTCTGGCAGCATTCACCAACTTTAACAAGGAGACAGTCTGGAAGGAATGCAGAAGATTCCAAAATCGTCAGAACGCCGTGGCTGAAGCCAATGGCGATTTTATTGAATAAATTTACTCTTTAATATTTCAAGATATTTTATATGTAATTTTATATGTAATATTTTTATTCCGTTAAAATGAGATTCCAGTGTTATTTTTCTTTTTGCGTAATTTAGAGGACAATTCATCCATTGTATCTATATCGACAGAAAGAGAGAGAGATAGATAGATAGAGGTATATATATCGAGAGAGAGGGAGAGAAAATGATAGAGGGTTGAAGGAAGGAAGAGGTGTCATGATTTTGCTTGGTATAGATTGAAATGACACAATAATACCAAACCGTCAAGGTATTTCTTAACATTTTCATCGCAACATGTTTTTAAAAAAATGAGAAATATATATTTGTCTTACATACTGGAAAAACCAACTGTAAAAACGTAATCAATTAGACAAATACATTTTAGTCTTCAATCGACCAACTGTATTTTTTTACGGGTTTCTGCTTTCCTCATGATCTGATTATTCAGACGACTTATTTATAACATTTTCTTTCATATTTTCAAAGTACCCGTATTAAAATATTATTGCCTATGTCTTTTTATGTTACTCCTTTGAATCCTATTAAATATTTTATTTTTTTAGTATATTTTGCCCAGTAGTTTTTTAGTCTAATAAAAGTTTTAAGTGTTTTATCCACGAGGGTAACCGTGTGTAAGTGAAACTGGAGTTGTCGAATGGTTACAGAACGAAATATGAACTTCTACTGATATAAAATTCAGATGTACAAGATATTCAAAAATTGGAAATACAAACAATCATAGATAACAGACTAGCATAGATAGATAGATAGATAGATAGATAGATAGATAGATAGATAGATATGAACAGATTGGGATAGATAGATAGATAGATAGATAGATAGATAGATAGATAGATACATACATACATACATACATGCATACATACATACATACATACATACATACATAAAGATTATTTTTTATGGAAGAATACCTAATTGTACATTAGTAATAACCTACGTTAGAATCTTTGTACTTACATTATAAGCATTTTATATTTTTAAATCACACCTTAAGTTTAACTAACATATAGTTTTTTTTTTACACAAATTCATATAAATGCAAAAAATTTTAAGGCTAATATGTATGGACTTGGTTTATCGATTATTTATAGCAGCATTATTCAATCCCAAAACCACTTTTCCTGGATCTGATAGAAGACTTGGAAGGAAGAAACTTCATGAAAAAAAATATTATCACTAGTTTTCCTAGTTTATTATAGACAATAAACATCGAGAAAAGAGTTTTTTTTTTATTTTTTTGCACAAGTGTTCATTTATTTAAATTTCTTTTTTTTTTTCAAAAGAGTGTTCTAGACAACAAAGCTGCAGCTAAAGTTGATCACGTGTCCCTAAACATGTGCATGTTCTTTTTAGACTCAGATCTTGTTCAAAACAAATCTCTGAGTGTCCTTTTTAAAGGAATTAATTTTTTTGCATAAAGAGTGAGACTTTTTTCCCAAAATAAAATGCCTATCAAAATTTTTTTTGATGACTTTATTTAAAAAAATATCAATAAATTATGAATTTTCTTTGATGAGACTTCTGTTTGAATTCTTTCAATGGAGTCTTATAAAATCTGCAGTTCAAAAGAAAATTACGTAAATATTTGAAAAAAAAAATCCCTTTTTAATGAAAAAATTTTCACTACGAATAAAGTATCATTATTTCACAATCATGTTTCTGCAATTCTTTCCACGTTTTCCCATGAATACATTGAAATAGAAGTGTAAATAAAAAAAGACGTCCTGCCAGCAAAAAGATAAAATACACAGGCTCCATTGCTTTTATTGTAATTGGCGTTGACCCATACAGTATTTAAAATCAATTTAAATGATTCTTTTCTTTATTAAACTTTCAAATTGTCGAAATTTTTTACAAAAAAATAGAATGATGAAAATTTTATTTTTCAATTATTCTGCAATTGTAGCACAAAATATGTTACAATTAACAAAAAAAAAATGTTCTTTTTTTAAATGATAAAATGAAAATATTCATTTGTATTGTTCGACACTTCAAAAATTCTTCCTCTACATAAAATATTTAAATAATTATGTATAAAAACCTATCTCTATGTCATTATAATATAAGAAGAGATGATTCTCTGTTCCATTACATTTTGGGTAATAAGTATTAAATTTATATTGTAAATTATAATATTTTCATGGAAAAAATAGTACATTTCGAAAATGTAATAACGTAAGCAATTTAGGGGAGGTAGTTCAGTATATGGCATATGAAACATACGAAAAAATATTAGTAAATATGAAATAAATCAGAAACGTTATCCCGTACCGTATTTAACCCAAAATCTAATCAGTTCATGCCTATCATGAGGCCAAACATCCATGGAAGTTACATGCAAATCTATCCAACGGGTCTTGAGATGTCTTGACCATGGACAGACAGACAGACAAATAAACAGATAAACACTATCGAATACAAGGCAGAGGTAATAAGTCTAGCATTTTTAATTGGATATATTTGATCATCTTGCCACCAGCAAAGTAACAGATGCCAAACTAGTCATAATAAAAATAATGGTTAAAACAGTAATTTTATAATTTGTAATTACGACACAAGTAAAATTTGTTAGAAACAAAGAAAAGAGTGTTAAATTATTGCACAATATAACTCTCGTTATATGGCAGTGAATGCTGGAAAATCTCCTCACAGATAAAGAAAAACCCAAAGCAACAGAAATGTGGTTCTACAAAAGGATACCATGGACTGAAGATATGAGCAATGACAAAGTTTTAGAGAAAATGGAAACAAAAAGAAAACTTATACTTAACATCAGAAAGAGAGTTCAAATTTCTAGGACATATAATGAGAAAAGTAGGCTTGGGAAATTTGACACTCACAGGACATATTGAAGGTAAAAGAAAAAGAGGAAAGTATCACATAACCTACCTAACAAGCTGTTGTAAATGGATGGCAGAAGAGGATTTAGGAGAGATAGCAAAAAGATAAAATTTACTAAACACTACAAAGGTTGGTTGTTTTGGTTGTTTTTATGGCCAACTAAATTTTTATTTATTTATTGCTGGTAATACATTTTTCTTTTCAACAATTTATTGTTGTTTTTATATAAGTTTTTTGTGTCTAGTAATATGTTTTTCTTTTCGAGTATCAAGATTCATTGGGATTTGTTTTTAAGGGCAGGGTCCCCAAGTCCTACTCTTGTTATTTAACCCATAACTGGAGGGAAGGGACAGATTAATACCTTTCCCGATGGTACCAGTGCTTAAGTGAATGCAGGGTATTCAACTGTAATTCGAACTTGGCTCACAGATTTCTCTTTCCAAGCCGATATCCACTGCACCACAACACACATCCGTCACTAAACGCTTACAGCACCTGGTATTCCCAAGTGGTCACCTATCTAAGAACTGACCAGGCTCAATGTTGCTTAACTTTGGTGATCGAGCAAGAACTGGTATATTCAACGTGATAGGCTGTAAGTAATTTTGGAGAGCATGATTGTCAACGTCCTGAAGAGACATGGTACATAGAAGATCTTATATTTTGTTTTTTTTTTTGCTAAAAAATGACTGTTAGAATAGAGCATGTAAACATCTTTGGGAGCTTAAAAAAACAAATGAGTAAAAGAAACCTCTCCAGTATTTGTTAAGGAAATTTAGAATCACATAATGTTTTATTTTGTGAGTGACTATTTGTAACATTGTCAAGAGAAACTGGCAGCATTGGATAAAGAAAGTAAATATAAAAAGTCAGTTGACTTTTTCTCGATCTCATTATTGAGTTTGTTAAAAAAACACTTAGCTTTTTTTTGTTCTTTCTAGGCAATTATACAATTTGGTGCAGAAAATATGTAAACATTCATTTGAACGATCAGTATATCTGACACATACTAATTAATTTTATCTGAGTGTCTGACAATTTTACCTATAATCCCAAGAAGATTGCATAGTTCCAGAAAATTATGTAACATTTTCATTGAAAATGCATCTTTAAAATACTTTCTAATTTTTAGAATTATAGTGGGTTGGGGGTGAATCACATTTTATTTTATTATTTTTAATGTGAACTAACAATCTTTATTGTGGGAAAAGCATTTTTATATATTTATTAAATTAAAGGAATCAGTATAATAAAAAAGAATATTTTATTTGTCCTATTATAGGAAACATTATAATGGGAAAGAATCTTTTATTTCTTTGTTAATTTATAGGAACCATTATAATAAGAAAAAACTTTTTTCTTTATTTGTTACATAGGAACATTTATAATAGAAAAAGATTGGTTTTTATTTATCAAATTATAGGAACCAATATATTGGGAAAATAGTTTTTTATTTATTTATCACATTCTAGGAAACTTACCTAAAGAATATCTCAACCAATGAAGTGCAAAAATAAAATATTATTATTAATAATAATAATAATAATAATAATAATAATAATAATAACGCAGGCTTTCCAATTGGGTGTGGTAACATAGATAACAAGATAAACAAAGCTCTCACCTAAATATAATAGTGAGTTCCAGCCAAAAATTCCTTGAAGATTACCATATCCAATATACACTTCAAGAAGAATTAAGAACATACCAACTGAAACCTTTCCAATCAAAGCATTTAAGAGGTTAGATTTTTTTTTATCTAATCATTTGCAGACAGAAAAGAATCTGCTTAATAGATATTTGTCGGTTTAAACCATCTTTGATAGCTGATGAGATTCATAGCTGACACAATGAAGAATTAACTAGGATGGGGAAACGAATGGGAACATCATGCTTCACTCGTATTTCCTGCATGTCTGCTTTGAAAATCAGCATTCTCAGTTTTTGATTTCAAATTGGGGGCAAACAGTAAATCCTGGCACAGGTGAAAAATACATAAATAATTATTTCTGTTATGCGACAAGTGAAAATGATCCTCTGTCAAGAACGGTATGTGAATCTACGGCAGGAAAAACTGTAGACAATGTGGCTAAAAGAATAAATTGATTTTTCTCCTAAAAAACAAAAGTAGTGATAAATTTTACAAGTTTTACTTGGTTTGGCACAAATTGGTTGGTTGGTTGTTTTTATTTAGCAGCATATCAATACCTCAGTGGGTTCTTTAATGCTGAAATATAAATATTTTGTATCCAATTTTATTTTTTTGAGATAATGGTTTTAATAGCCTTACTAATTATCCCATATCTGGGTAAGAAGAGGTGGATTCATACATTTCCCAAGGGTATTTGTGTATAATTGAATACAACAAACCAAACTTGAATTGAAACTTGGTCCTCTGATTAACAATTCTGAGCCATTATCTATTACACCACCTCTACACCCAAGCTTACAGTATTTTGTATTCCAAAGCAGTCACCCATCTAGGTACTGACCAGGTTCAACATTACTTAACTTCAGTGATCATACAGGAACCAGTGTTTCAATTGTGTGGCACATAGAAAAAAAGTATAGGGCAGTTGGTGACAATGGAACTCACTAAAATATTACTAAATATTACTAAATATTACTAAAATATTACTAAATATTACTAAATATTACTAAAATATTACTAAATATTACTAAAATATTACTAAAATATTACTAAATATTACTAAAATATTACTAAAATATTACTAAATATTACTAAATATTACTAAAATATTACTAAATATTACTAAAATATTACTAAATATTACTAAAATATTATTGACCAGCAAGTCTACTTTGTGTATTATTACTCCTTGGGGAAGTACTAAAGACAAACAATTGTCTCTTTTTTACATGCCATATTCCTTCAGAACATAAGCAATCATGGCTCTCCACAGGTTCCTTTTCTTTACTGTCTGGGAATTACCATGTGTTTTTGGGAAATATTGTGAAATGGTTTCTTAGTGGTTTTATCCCATTATTATTATTATTACTATTATTATTATTATTGTTATTATTATGTATCAGGGTGTATCAGAAACATTTTCATTTTTTATAGACCTTTACTCTAAAGCTTATTTCATGTACACATCTAAAGCCTATCTATGTCTCTACTATATTATTATTGTTGTTATGTATTTAGGTGAATCAAATGTATTTTCATTTTTTACAGACCCTTACTCCAAGGCTTATTTCATGGACATATCTAAAGACTATCTATGAATCCATTATATTATTAATATCTCCAAATCCTGTGTCTCTACAGGACATAGGTGATTATGGCTCATCACAAATTCATTTTCTTTATTATCTGTGAATTGCCATCATTTCTTGGGAAAGATAGCAAAGTAGTTTTCTGTTGCCTTCTGATTTTGAATTCAGTGTTTGCATTCTCCTTTCAGGATACATGTGATCATGGCTCTCCACTGATTCCTTTTCTTTATTATCTGTGAATTGTCATGGCTTCTAACAAAAGATAGTGCAGTGGTTATTTGTTACTTTCTATATGGTTTGAAATTCAGTTTTCCTTCTATTAGCTAGAAAGTCCAGTCTACTGTACTATTTAAAGTTGATAAAAAACTGATTCATGGCTTTCCTAAAAGAATTTATAAAACCGAACCGAGATGACAATTTCTTGAATTTGAACTGGGTGCATTTTCTGTGCACCCAGTTCCTTAAAGATCATTGTGCATCGAAAATGCATAAAATGGACATTTATATCTAAATTTTAAATGCAGTCCATGTTGGATTAGCTTGTTTTCCTTGCTCTAATCAATTTGTTAAAAAATTATGGTTTTGAATTCAACAGGTTGTCAATTTTGTGTTTATCAATTTAGTTTTTGTTATTAACAGGAATTAATTATAAGCATAAATGGAATTTATTCAAGTGAAAAAGATTGTTGTATTATACAAGGATATACAATAATATATTCGACAAGTTATCATCAAGAGAAACAATTACTATTTCTTTAAAAATGCAAAAATGCAAACACATTCATGCATACATGTATATGTAAATATATGAGTTTGTACCACACACACACACACACACATACACACACATATATATATATTATTAATTATAATAGTGCTTACTGCCAAACTTGCTGATTTTTCAGTACTTTACTGAGTTTAGGAAGATTTTAGGTGAGCAAGTTTTTTTACATAAAGTGCTTGATATCAGCATAGAGCATTAATAGAATTATTGTGCAAAGGCTTCTCACTTAAAGTTGAGCAATGTTGTTTCAATCATACAGACTTTGAAGTTTTATTATGATGTTTTCACTCTTCAGGGTTCCTGCTTGTTTATATATATATATATATATATATATATATATATATAAGCACAAAGACTGAACAAGTTTATGGCGACTTTGAAGTTTGTGAAGACACCATTATAATATTCTCACTCATCAGGACTGATTTGCTATATGTCCCATTTTTTCTTGTTTAAATGGAACATGGTGCGATTTTTGTGGGAGTGGTTTTATTTGTGAGTGATTGATTTTCTTTTTGTTTACTTTTCTTTTTACTTTTACTGTGCAGGTGTTTCATCTATTTGTATTTTTATAGCTTACTGTTTTTTAGTGTACACATGAGTGGGTATTCACTTAATTGCTTTTTCCTGTGGGATTTCATCTGAATAAATTTTGGCAGCAACATAAATGAAGTTCTAAGGGACAAAAAGTAACAAGAAAACTTTTTCTTCCTGATATTGTTCTTGATTTTAAAATATGTATCATAATCTCATGGGTGTGTGTGTGTGTGTGTGTGTGTGTGTGTGTGTGTGTGTGTGTGTGTGTGTGTGTGTTTTAGTTGGTTATCTAGTCCAAAGAAAAGTGGAAAATAAGATCTAGTGGAAAAGCTTTTTAATGACAGGAATTTTTAGGTCAGAATGATTTTTTCTGATCTGAAGAATTTTTGTTAGAATTTTTATTAGAATTTTAATAAAATTCAAAAGATATGAAGCTGGATCTATTCATTTTCTTTTTTCTTGAGAAATGGTGAAAAAAATGTTGAACTCTATTTTATTATCTTGTTTATTTACAAGAATACTTTTACATTTACAATATTATAAAGATATTTGAACCAATTACAAGCCAATATTTACTATTCACCATATTATAAAGAAGTAACTAAAAAGACAAATTATAAATAAATAATGTTTAACATTTTTGTTAATTCTCAAAGAAATCCGGATAAATCTGCTCATATGTTTGGATTTTATTAAACATCTTTTTAAAACAATACAAATTGTTGGGTATGCAGTAATAGTGGTGTCAAGAGAATAAAAACCATTCATTTGAGACACCATTTTTTTTTTGCAGGTATATTTCTTAAAATTTGTCTCATATTTTTCCTTCATTTATTTCACCCTTTATATGTCAGATGTTTTAAGTATTTTGTTTTTGTTTTTTGTTTTTTGTTCCCAAGACTTTCACATTTTGTTCCCATTTTTCTTCTTTTGGCATTTAATCTCTTTTTTATTTTTATCCATTTTTCTTTACATAATCATGACTAATAAATCTCCCTGGTTGTTCCTACCTGCTAAGTCTTAATATCTTTCATGATAAGATATGATAGGTGAATTACCTCCCTTATTTTGCTACTAGTTTCTGGTTCTGTCATGTTGAGTCACTATTAGATATGGCAGTCTCTCTTGTACCTCAGATGGTGATTAATTTTCTTTCTTTTTTATCTTTATCTCAGCCTCTCTGGTTTCTCTGTTAAATTTCTTTTCTTATTTGTTTGGTTTTATTTGTCTGAGATCCTTTCTCTCATCCACTCTCAATGGATTTGATTCTTCTTTTGGGAACCTTGCTAGACCACCCATAAATGAACAAACCCCTTCACACACATATACGCAGCCCTTAATTCAAGACTGACTCTAGGTACTCAAATTTAATTGTACAAGAAGGCCCTAGTTTTCTGTTTCAGCAGTAAAATTAGTGGGGTTAGTTATCTTGATGTCAGCTTTCAAAACATCAGCAGTTAGAATACAATTTATTATGATGCACCAGAAGTGAACTCCTCTTTATTTTATATGAGACTTTTAAACTGGACATATTGATTTGTTTTTGTTTTTTTACTCTTAATTTTTTCTATGCATAATTCAGTCATCTTCAAACAATTCTACTATATTTTTTAAGGTGTAGAACCCAAAGACAAGCTATGCGACAAACATCTTGAAATATTTTCTCATATTTTTTATCTTGTTATAAAAAGACTAACCTATAAAGCAGTAACAAACCAAAAGAAAATGTATAATAATAAAAAGAAATTTCAAAGGTAGGTTCATTTATCTCACAAATATTGTCTTCTCCCCTAAATAATACTTCTCTTTTTTTATTTTTCCCCACTTCCATTTCTGCAAAGGAAATGCTGTCCATATTTAAAGGACTGTTATTGTCACAATTACTAACATACCGCATATGACTAGCCAGTTTTCAAAACGATAAACATAAAAAAATAAATATTCTAGAAAATTCTTCAGTACAAGATCTGCTGGTTTAACCTGCCGACCCAATACCTTACCTCATTATTCACTGAGTCACTCAAACCAGATGAGGGTCTTCCAGCAACCACTTCTCTCTTCTTGAGAATTCTTCACCCACAACTCCAAAATGGCATTTTAGTTTTATTCAATCATTTGATATTTTTTGTTTTGCTTCTTGTTTTCTTTCTCCTTTTTTTTTTTATTAAAGGACCAACAGATGTGGACTTGACTTGTTTCAGTTCATTATCTCAGGTAAGATTAAATTTGAAGAATGGCCGAGAAAAAAAATTGTTTCTTCTTAAAATTGATTCTAATATGCTGCTATTTTTTCCCTCCTTTGGCAAAATTGGTCTTCTCAATGAAACAGATGCTCAAACTACTAGAAACAATTTCAAGTCTGCAAGGAAGGTGAATACTTTTTTTAATTCACTAGACTACTCATAAAACTCATGATGGCCATTTCTGCAAGGAAAAAAATTTATAGAATTGATGGCATCTCTCTCTCTACCTCTCTCTCCCTCTCTCTCTGTATATATATATATATATATATATATATATATATATATATATATATATACTAATGTTGACACCTACCCATTTTCATATCCGTCTCAATCAGTTCATATTTATCTCTCTCTCTATCTCTCTCTCTCTCTCCACACACACACACACACACACACACACACACACACACATATATATATATTCTAATAGTGGCACCTATCAGTCTATCTCAGTCTGTTCATATCTATATATCTATCTATCTATCTATCGATCTATCTAATTACATCAATAAATCTGTAGTTTGATAATGAAAAAAGCATTTATTTTACACAACAAATGTTTGTTTTTAAACATAATTTAATTCTTTGAAAATGCCCTTAATCCAACTTTCCACGATTAATAACATAGAGTAAAAATTATACTGTATAAGTTTCTGTTCTACATTTAAAAAACACTGATAATTTTGTCTACGTATTGTAACCCTCACACACACACACGCACACACACACACACACACATATGAATATATAGAGAGAGGGAGTAATGTTTTGTTTTTACATCTTATTAAACTGACGCTTTTCATATTCCAGATGACTGATTACATCGAAGCACCAATGGATCATATCATGTGCTCCCTCACCTTGACTCTTTCAATGATACATATTTGCATATGCAACAATGTAAAAATGTATCATTACACTATATAGACAAAATAATATTGAACACTGTAGTTAACAAAATCAGTTATAATCAGTAGTTAATGAGAATTACAAATAAGTAATTCTTTAAATTATATATATATATATATATATATATATATTTAGTATATCCAGGCAGCAAGTAATTTTCTAAACATATGCTGTTAAATATAAGAGACAATGAATGTCTATTATGTTTAATAGTTACCAAATAGTTACCAAAAATAATAAACGCAGTTCTTAAGTTTGCAATGCGGTTTTATGACGTCACACCGCGGGATAGTAATCAAATGCAATGTAATATGTTATTTCCTGTTTTAAAGTTGCCGTTGCCAAGCGGAGTTTTATGTCAACACAAAATAAAATCGTCAGTGATGGTGGATTTTATAATATTTCAGTTTAAACAACCTCTCTGAAGATGGCTCATGTGAGCCGAAAGCTTAGAAGAAAACCAATAAATAATTATCCAAATGTTGGAGAATTTTTGTCTTTGTTTTCAACTGAAATTAAAGCAAAAATATGACGTTTAGAACAGCTCATGATTAAACATAATAGACATTCATTGTCTCTTATATTTAACAGCATATATATATATATATATATATATATATATATAGCAGAGGATCAAAATTATGGAAACACCTTGAAATTTCAAGCAAGTTTGTTTCAATATAATGTAGGACCACCTTTTGCAGTAATTAAAGCTTGAATATTGCATGGGATCAACTCATACAAACTTTGATTTGTGTCCAGACAAATTTTTAACCATTCTTCAGCCAAAACAGTTTCCAATTCTTTTAATGATGATGGTAGAAGATATAAACTCCTCACTTGTTTTTCTAAAATGAACCACAAATGTTCAATGGTGTTGAAATCTGTGGTGGCCAGATAAGATGTTCTACTTCACTGTAATGTTCTTTGTGCCATTCAGCTACAACTTTAGCAGTATGAATGGATGCATTATCAACCTGAAAGATGGCATTTCCCACTGGAAACAGTTCCTAAACCATAGGATGAAGTTGACCACTTAAAACTCTTAAATAGTCCCAAGTGTTGATTTTAATATTCTTATTTGTGTAATATCTGTGAAAAAAACACCAATTTTAGCAAAAAGAATGAAGTGCTACTAATATTAAATCAACAGACATAAAATAGACAAACTTTTGACAATTTAATTAGATTTTACTGTTATGATACACAAGGTATTTCTTTTATTTTGTCCACCACACACACACACACACACACACACACACACATACATACACATATATATATATATATATATATATATATATATATATATATATATATATTACACTGTGAGAAAAGCTCTCTACATAAAACATATCTCACACATAGTATTAATTTCAATCTCACCTTATTTAATAAGGAATTAATGTGATCAAAACTTTTAAAAATAGAAGTTCAGCAACTCAAGTTGTAGCCACATTTCTAATGCAAGATTCAGGATAAACACTACTATATATATATATATATATATATATATATCACACATAAAATTTTCCTTTTCTGTCATATTCAATAAATCATATTTGAAAGAAATGTTGCTGCCCAAATATACATTATATATATATATAGGAAAGAATATTAAAATGTTTTGAGTTTTAAAATGCTGTCAAAAAAACACATTTTTAAACTCAAAACGTTTTAATATTCTTTCCTATACATATTAAGACAGTATACATGGATCATCACTATGCTATATATATATATATAATCTCTAGGGAAGAACCACATGACTAAAAAAGAGACAAGAGGAAAACTATTTAGTTTTAGGTGACATGTTTTCTCCACTGACAGACTTTATGAAGAGAAATAAATTCATTTCATTTTTTGCCTTGATAAAGTGGAGGAAACTCATTGGCTAAAACTAAATGCAGTTCTCCTCATCTCTTTTACATATATATATATATGTATATATATAGGAAAAACTACTAAAAAGTTGTAATATCTATTGAAATGAGATGTCAGTATTATTTTCATTTTTGTGCAATTTTAATGACAATTTATTCTATGTGTGTGCGTGTGCATGCATATATATATATGCATACACACACACACACATAGAATAAATTGTCATTAAATTTGCACAAAAATGAAAACAATACTGACATCTCATTTCAATAGATATATTTACTAAAATTACACAAAAATATCTTGAAATACTAAAGAGTAAATTTATTCAATAAAATCATCATTGGCTTCAACCAAAGCTTCGAGACAACTTAGGAATCGTCTGATTTTCTTCTGGACAGTCACCTTGTTCAAGTTGGTGAATGCTGTCATATTCTTGCCTTCAGTTTATCTTTGGTGTTACAAGAAAATTTGTTGGTTTCTCATTCAACTATGCCCCACAAATAATAATTGAGGCATTTACAAGAGAGTGACAGTCTAGGGAATTAGATGGCTAGATGTAATTAGATGGCTAGATGTAATTAGATGGCTATGGTCACAGAAGTTGTCTGACAGGTTCTCCTGTTTGTGTGACATGGTGCAGAGTCCTGTTGCCAGATATAGGGTTTTTCAGAAATCACCCTCTTGAATCATGGCAGCACTACCTCCTCAAGGCACTTGACATAAGCCATTGTGTTGAGTATGAGGCTCTCACCAACAAATTTGGTAATTCTTTTCCTATCAGCATGATCAATGTGAATTTTCTGAATTGTTGTACCTTCATAATCACCATTAGACTCATCCAACTCCTTCTGAATTCTCTGTACTGTCCTCAGATTGACACCCAAACATGCTCAAATGTTTTTTGGAGCTTCTGGTGCAAATGCCAAGCAGTGTATTATGCTGTTTACAAATTTTTAGTGGAGTGAATTGTGTCATGGTGATCTTTTTCTCACAGATGGGGCCCAACTGACCCTCTTATACTGTGCAATTGACAAAATAAAAAACAAACAATGCACATGTGTAAAATTAAAGATATAAAATGGCAACAGTTTAAACATCGCACCCTCTCACTGTGTGTGTGTGTGTGTGTGTGTGTGTGTGTGTGTGTGTGTGTGTGTGTGTGTGTGTGAACAACAAACTCATATATATATAGGGGACATATATTTTCAAAATTAAATTAAATTTGAATTAAATTTTTTCAGTTAAATTTCAAATTAAATTAACTGATTGGATTGCAATTAAATTAAGTTTAATAAAATCACTTATTAATGGCTTTCCACTGATAAAACATTGACTGTTTAATGATGACAATCTTAATTATCAAATAATCCACATAGTTGCTCTTTTGAGCAATGCTGCTTTTAATTATGAATTTTTTCACTGATTTTATAACATGTGTATTTTTTAGTGTCATTGATTTAAATCTTTTTAGCCTTATAAGTGTAATTATAATATTAAATGATGTTATTGTTATTATTATTATCATTTATTAACATATTAATTTTCACTTAATCCTTGAAGAAATTTTCACTTAAATTTCTTGCGTATATCTTTTTTAAATATTTATTTTTTTATTTTTGAAAAAAGCTGTCAGTTTTAGAGATATTCACATATACAAAAAATAACTTAACTTCTTTTCAAGTGCACAATAAAAAATGGACAGCACAGCTTGAAAGGGAAATAAAAATACTTTGTTTATTTACAATAATTTGTTATGTGAAATGATGAATAAAAGAGACAGGAAAAGTTCATTGGAAACAAAGAAAAGAGTACTCCACTGTTATGTGATGTCTGTCCATCAATATGTCAGAGAATGCTGGACAATATGATCAAAGATGAAGGAAAAACTTGAAGCAACTGAAATGTGTTTCTACAGAAGGATACTGAGAATAATATGGACCAAACATGTGAGAAACAATGAGGTTTTGGAGATGCTGGAAACAAAAAAGAAACTTATACTTAACATCAGGAAGAGAAAGCTGAAGTTTTTGGGAAATGTAAAGAGGAAAGAGGGCTTGGAGAATCTGATACTCATGGAACAGATAGAAAGAAAGAGTGACAGAGGAAAGTAATGTATGACATACTTGATGGGCTTGAACAAATGGATGGCAGAGCAGAGTTTGAGAGGGGTAACAAGAGAAAGGGTGTTAAGAACTACAAGGGATAGGGAAATGTGGAGGGCCATGATCGCCTTCGTCTTGAAGGGACACAGCACATAGAAGAAAAAGAAGAAGAAGAAGAGAAGAAATATCCTTAAGTATATAGGGACTTAGTAGTATTAGAAGTTATAAAAATTCTTGGTAGTTTAGGGGCCTCGGCAATGCTTGGTAAATTGGCCTTGTGCCAAACACGTCCGAAGTCCCCACATTTTTATCATAAAGTCTAAGGTTGGATGTTGAAATATGGAAGGATAAAATATTTCTTTTCTACATTAAAGCAAAGAAAGACTTCATATATGAATTTTCTATCTCTTATCCAATCAGGATCTAGAATTTTGCTTTTCACACTGACTTGTGAAATTTTTCTTAATCTGGGTTTTTCCAAGATGTTTTTAGTCATTTGAATCCACTTTTGTGGGTGCTCAATTTTACTTTGTCTGTTATAGGTGACTGTTGGATTATATAGGATTTGTATCCTATAGTAGAGAGAGTAAAGTGTCAGTAAAATTCTCAAATGCCCAGTCAGTCATTTAGACTGAGAGTATAATTCTTAATCTTGATGAACCATTTTGAAATTTGAAGGTAGATTTAGGAACAAGAGTGTTCATTTGATGATTAGAACAAGTTGAAGAGTGATTTGTGGAAAACTTCTAGAAGTTGATATTGCCTTGTAGAATTATAACAAAATAGTGTAAGTTGATCTTGTATTATTAAGAATGGTAACATATAAATCTATCTCTTCTTCTTCCAGCTATGGTTTGAATAGCATGACAGATTGGATTCTGTAGTCTTGGTTGGCAACCAGTCTACTGCAGAAAAAAATAGCAACCTACTGTGGAAAAATTTTCTACCTGATCAGTCATGAATCAAAAGAGACATGCTTACCCAAGCATGTATGGTGCTGTAGATGTGGGCCCATATGACCCTAAGGATTATGAGATTCATGATGTATAAGTGACCACTGTAACAAAGTTTTTTTTACTTAAAGAGGATCCTGAATACTTTACCATTCTAGAAGTTTAGAGATCTATGCAAAAGCAGAATTTATCTTGCGCATTTATAAGACTACAATTCATCAAAACATCGAATACTGCAGCCACGTCTGGTGCTTCTGATATATATCTTGAGATTATGAACATAATCCAAAGCAGAACTTGCAATCTTAACAATCTTTATCTGGCATCTCATTTCAGTCACTTTCTCACTACTCTAATGTATATTCCCTGTGGCTTTTTAAAAAATATTTTCTCTGTAATTGTTCTTTGTTAGCTCAACATCTCAAATTTGAGCAGTGTTCTAGATTGGCAGTTAGGTCTCATTATTTTACTTTTGGAATTGCTAGTTGCAACAATAAGTTTTATGCTAAGTTTCTTCTCCTACATTTCTAGTTTGTGAAACTCTCTTTCAGATTCCTGCTTTCCTGCCAACTACAATCTTCAAAAATCTGAATACAATGTCAATAGTTATCTTCTGTCTCCTTGAATCCTGTCCTTTTATTGGAATAAAATGATTAAAAATGTCCATTTGTATTCTGTACTGCCATGTAAATAACTCTTTCTGTTTTACAAAATAAACATTTCCCTAAAAACTCAGAATTACACACAATACTCAACAGAAATACAGTTAAATTAAGTTACAGCTGCACAAACAATTTAGAAAATTGCACAAGGAAAGAAAACACCAATATTTAAAAAAATAACACCCAGCAAAAGTACAGGATACAGATGGACAGAAAAAATATACCTAGGATGTACTGAAACAAATTTTTAAAATTGTTGTGATGATCACAAACCTACATTCAAGCTAGAAAGCTTTAAAAGTTCTACCAAACTACATGTGAAAATTAAAAGAAAAAAAATGGCAAAGACCCTAATATAACATAGAGCATATTAAAAAAGGCCAGATCTTACAACAGTGGTGATGTCTGCAGATTGTGCCGAGAAGAAAAGTTGGCTATAATATTAATTCCAAAACAAGAAAGGTTATTAAATGAAAAATCCAAAGTAATGTCCAAATGTAAAAACATCAGAAAATATATTTTAGGATCATACAGACCCAGATGAAAATGTTTTACAATTTTTGACCAACTCCTCTCTTATTTTGAACTTCCAGTTGTGCATTCTGAAAGTTCCTGTTGTGGATTTGAAAAAAGCATTGCAGATTCAGTTGATATAAAACTCCTGAAGATACTGAAAGGTTGAAACCAATGTTACGTAATTGACTGACTTCGGAATGAAAAAAAAAAAATATATATATATATTCAGTCAGTTAAGTGCCATACGTGATACACGTCTGGGCGATCATGTCTCAAAAGAGACATGACTGACTGGGCAGAAGATTATCCCGCAGTAGGTTGCCATTGCTTTCTGCGGTAGACTGGTTGCCGACCAAGGTTACAGAACCCAATCTGTTCTGTTATTTAACCCATAAGTGGAGGGAAGAGATGGATTAATACCTTTCCCAAGGGTATTTGTGTGTAAGAGAATGCAAGGAATGCAACTGGAATTCGAACTCGGCTTCCTGATTTCTTGTTCTGAGCCGATATCCACTGCACCACGACGCACAATATATATATATATATTTTCTAAAAATCATTTAAGGTATGAAACTGACTGTCATGATGTAGTTTTTATTTCTATATTCACACCATCTATATCTACAAATGCTTTTACTGAGCACTCTTTTCCAATAAACATAACAAATTGATGTGTGTATGCTTGTGCTTGTGTGTATGTTTGTATGTGTGCATTTCTCTGTGTGTGTGTGTGTGTGTGTGTGTGTGTGTGTGTGTGTGTGTGTGTGTGTGTGTGTGTGTGTAAAAGGTCAAATGAAGGTGATGGAAAGATTGTGTTATCTCAATATTTCAAATAACTTGCCTTGAAAATCAGCATTTGAAATCATGGCTTTTACTTAGCCCTTGAACACCAATCTCTGGCACAGGTATGAAATATGCAACTGTCTCAGCTATGAGGAAGAACCATTTATGTTGCTATTTTTCAAAGATCATCTTTCAAAAAAATTAGATGTTCTGTTCATGATGAAAATTTTGGCATCCTCCCCACCTGAGAAGTCTAATCAAAAGAATTTTACCTACTGCAAGATAAGTAGTACTCAGTTTTAACATCTTTCTAATTTTCTGTCAAGCCTTCTGTAAGCTATTAGTCAGCTGCTCTGATGATAATGCTTTGGGATGATTTGATGAGTCATTTCAAGAAGCTGTCTGCCACCTTTAAATGGAGGAACGCCTTACCCAACTCCTATCTAAAAAGAAAAAAAATTGTTGTTGAGAGATTCACTATTTAAGTTAATGATTCTCATGCACCCTAAACTTGGTGTCACTTCTAAATGTACGTGTTAGACTACATTTCATTTTAGAGTTTATGATTCAAATGTTAGTTTGAACTCTTTGTCTTGTTAGGCCTTTTTTGGAGTTCTTTTTTTGTGTTTATCTAAATATAAGAACAATTTATACAATTATCATTTTTCTACCCATAGAAATGTAATATTTTATCACCTGTTATACCTCAGAACTTTTTAGTATATATATATATATATATATATATATATATATATATATATATGTGTGTGTGTGTTAAAGTTACTGTGTCAATTAATGAGAACAGGTGCAGACCAACTTGAATATATCATTTTGATTTTATTTCACTAAAGTATTCCTTCAGTTCTTCTCATTCAGTTGATCTGGTGTGAAATTGAGTGGGAAGCCTATATTCATATAATGTTATATATACACACACATACACACACACACACACACACTATATATATATATATATATATATATATATATATATATATATATATATAATTAATATGGGGAAGTTTATCTGAACTTTCTTCAGTGATTTTATTTCAGCTGAAGAAACAAAATCCCTGAAGAATGAAGGCATCACAATAATGCTTTCATGGAATTTTGAAGTCAGCATGACTACAATAACTCGGCTCAGTTAATTCTATTAACACTCTATCTCAATCTCAATATCAAGTATTTATGACAAAAAACTTGCTTGCCAAAAATGCCTTTCTACTAGCAAACTAATGAAAACACGACAATTTTGGCACGAAGTATCATAGCAATGATGCTTAGTGCCAATCAAGCATAGCATAGAGCTTACAGTTACAACTAGCAAATTCAAAAATAAAATGTTGAAAATCTTTTATGATACTTAATTTCATTAAATTTCAGGATGTGCATTGTGATGTAATGGATATCAGCTCAGAAAGAGAAATCGAAGAGCCGAGTTTGAATTCCAGTCACATTCATATAATTCAAATACCCTTGGAAAAGTTATGATCTCATCTATTTTCTTTCCAGCTATAGGTTGAACAGCAAGATCGATTTTGTTCTATAGCCTTGGTTGGTAACCAGTCTACCACAGAAAGAAATGGCAACCTACTGTGGGATAATCTTCTGCCCAGTCAGTCATGGATCAAAAATGGCATGGTTTCCCAAGCTTGTATCACATATGGCACTTAACTGATTGACATATATATACACACACACATATATATATATATAATTAGTTAGTTTTTGGTTATATTTAAACTTGACCAGTCCACAATTGTATTAAAATACATTTATATTGTAGAATTTTATATTGGAATTTGGAAATTCGTTATTTCATGACCTAGGTTTCAGCATTTGAGTATCTTCAGCTATTTACAATAACTGATTTTTCTGTTTTTCAAATGTATGAACAGAATTTTTTTACAAAGATGCAACTAGAATTTTCAAACAACCCCAAATTTTCAAAATTATGGAGGAGTTTTTCAAGGATTTTATAATACTTTCATCCATGTTTGTAGGATCCTAGTATGTATTTATGTCTGGGCATTATTTCTGATATAATTCATATATATATATATATATATTATGGAAATTAACGAAGATTAACGAAATTTGGTTATAAACAACTGACAATTTGAAATGATTTGTTTGAACATTATTTTTGATCGATACTCATATTTAAGTAGATATTCCATTTTTTAATTAAACAGTATTATATATTTATATATACTGGCCTGATTATTTACGATAAATTTTTATTACAAAAATGTGAAAATCCTGCCGAATGACACACATTTTCATAATAATTTATCGTAAATAATCTGGCCAGTATATATAATTATATAATACTGTTTAATTAAAAAAACGGAATATCTACTTAAATATGAGTATTGATCAAAAATAATGTTCAAAGAAATCATTTCATATATATATATATATATATATATATATATATATATATATATATGACACATTTCAAATTCAAGAATATGTCTATCATTAATATAAGTTAAATTATATATAAAACAATTTTTACAAAGCTTGACACTATTGGAAACTGAATGTATGAAATATATTACATGTATTGTTCTTTTATATGCATATTAAATATTTTAAATGCCATTCAGAATGTTGCCTCTCATAGTGATATATTTATTTAATGGAGGTTGTTTCTTTTATATAATAATATTTGTAAGTATTTTGAAATTATCTTTGCAGTGCCTAATCTATAGTATTTTGGTATTATTGATGAATATTTGTCTCTTGCAAACAGCCAAACTAACAAAAATTTTACTTATTAATTATATGTACCTAAGGGGGTACGTTGAGGGTGATAAGAGCGTAAAAATTCTTAGCCATCCACTTCCACTTCCGTTTGGACAATATGCAAGGAAGTAGAGTCCTACTGGAACACTCCCTTGATCATGGCTTGAAAAATGTATCAAATACAACCATAATCACTATGATATTGACCAAAGCACAAGACTACAAGTATTGAGAAACAAGTAAGGATTGAACTTAACACTCACTTTAAACCATGAATAATTGGGAGAGAAGTAAAGAAAGAGTCTGAATTCATCTCAAGAGAAATAGATATATTGACAGATAGAATAATGGCAAAACCCACACACATATAGAAACAAACATAATTTATGGATGGAAATAAGTATATATAGACAGAGGTATATGCATATATAAATAACAGTTCTCAGGCATAAAGATTCCTGTTTAATTTCTGCATTTATTGTAATAAGATTCTTGTATTCATTACCTTACACAATTTTTTGCCAGTTTTTTTTAAATTTTATTCAATTCTAACCTCCTACCTCCCCCAACCTTGCATATCCAACTCTGTCCTATCCAGAATGTTGATCAGTGTTCAAGTTTATTCACTTATTCAAAATATATAAATGCTAAACTTATTACATACATCAGACTGAACTTCAACTGAACCAGCCAGGAAAGATCAACATTTTATTTTTTTTTTTTGACAAGGATCATGATTTAAGAATTGGTTTCAACTTATCAATTTCCTTAAATTAATAACTTGATTTTTGATTTAATTACTGAGTTTAATCTGCAGGCTTAGTTTTGATATGTATGTTATGAATCTGGAATAATGAGATGTTTATTTAATATAGAGTTAGGTGAATTGTGTTTTATAAGAGTCACAGATTATGCAGATTGATAAGGAAACTGTTTTTGAGTATATATTTGCGAAAATATTTAGCTAAATTTGGGTATATATCATCAGAGTAAAGAAACTACAACACACACACACACACATACATACATATATATATATATATATATATATATATATATATATTAGTCATCCATATACAAGCCTGTTTCACTGTATCAAAGCTCATCAGTGTGGCTAAACACATCTACTTGTTTCTGGCCCGGGATCAAAACTTGACCGATTTGGTGTCAGTCAAAGTTGCTACCCACTAAGGATTAGGTGCATGGAATCAGTGAACAGAAATTTTAACATGTTGTATATAAGCAGTGTATACACACACTAGTCACCGAAAGAACTCAATTCATTTCCGAAGAGTAATGTATATATATATATATATATATATATATATACAGTGACAGGCATAAGTATTGGATACATGTTATTTTCTGTTATAACTCTAGTTTATGTTCGCCATTTTGCCTAATATTTGTTAAGTAATATCTCGTAAAGTTGTTTTAGTTGTATGTGGAAGGAAAATTAAAAACTCATGGTTGAATTCATTTTTTTATCAAAGTTCAAAATTACCCTATGCAAAAGTATTGGATACATCAATTTAATATTTTGTTGTGTAGCCCCTGTTTTGTTTCACTGCTTCCAGTTGCTTTCTATAGTTGGCCACAAGTTTTCCACACTGATCCACCATTACTTTACCCCATTCTTCCTTGCATAATTCCTCTAATTGCTTGATATTTTGTGGATTCCACTTATGAACTTTAACCTTCAAAGTATTCCACAAATTCTCAATTGGATTCAAGTCAGGAAACTGACTTGGCCAATTCAGAGTACTAATACCATTATTTTCAAACCATTCCTTTGTAAGTTTTGCAGGATGTTTGGGATCATTGTCATGTTGAAAGACGAAATTTCGACCATGTCCTAAAGAAGTTACAGATTTCTGAAGGTTCTTCTCTAGAATTACCTTGTACATGCTACCATTCATTTTACCATGGATAACTTGTAACTCACCGTGCCCTTGGCTAAAAAGCATCACCATATCATAATGGAACCACCCACAAACTGAACTGTGAGGATGGTATTGTGCTTGTTGAAGGCAGTGCCATTTTTTCTCCAAACACTTGCGGCTGTGTTCCTTCCGAATAGTTCAAATTTCATTTCATCTGACCAGATTACCTTTCACAACTGCATACTTTTCTTTTCATAAGTTTCGACAAACTTTAATCGGTTTTTGACATGTTTGGTTTTCAGTAAAGGCACTTTTCTTGGTGATCTTGAATGAAAGCCTGTACGATATAGAGCTCTGCTAATGGTATCCTTACTTACATTAATTCCAGCACCCTCAAGATCAGTTTTAATTTCAGAATGAGTAAAGAAAGGTTTTTTTGCACATTTCTGCTGATCCACCTTGAAATCCTCTCATTTATTTTTCTCGGTCTTCCATTTCTTGGAAGGTTTTCTGTACCGTTGCCATACTTCTTATACTTTCTGATGATATTTCCTACTCTACTTAGTGCTAGATTCGTTTCTTTGCTAATTTTTTGGTAACCTTGTCCTCCTTTGTGACATTCAATGATTTTGTCTTGCATCTCTCTGGATAATTCTTTAGTTTTTGCCATTTTTAATCCTTGAATTGCAGAATGCACATCAAAGAGTCAGATGATTGGCAGCACTATCTTGTAAGCAATTGTGTGCTTCTCTGATTGGTCAGAGATAACACTTCAATACTATCGAAACTCTGAATATTTAAAGTCTTTTAAAATAGAAAGTGTCGATTGGAAATTTGAAAAAAATGTCATGTATCCAATACTTTTGCATAGGGTAATTTTGAACTTTGATAAAAAAAATAGATTCAACCATGAGTTTTTAATTTTCTTTCCACATACAACTAAAACAACTTTACGAGATATTACTTACCAAATACCAGGCAAAATGGCGAACATAAACTAGAGTTATAACAGAAAATAACATGTATCTAATACTTATGCATATCACTGTATATATATATATATATATATATATATATATATATATATATAGAGAGAGAGGAAAAGTGTATACAGGGCCTGTCTTGAAAGTAACAGGACTGGTGTCATAAACAATTCATTTCAAACAACAAACTACATGGTTTCCTCTTCAAAGTAACAAAGTAACCCCCTTTAGTATCATGCACTTTTCAATTCTTTTCTCCTACGCTTCTATGCACTGCTGGAAAGATTCTTCTTGAATGCTTCTCAGCTTTGTCATTATGGCCCTCTTGATGGTCTCCACATGTCTAAAATGTGTTCCTTGATGATCCTGTTCAGCTTGAGAAAATGGGGAAAAAAATATAAAAATAGAAAGGTCTTTCCAGTATGGGGATGTTCTCAGTCAGAAACTGCTAGGTGCACAGTGTGTTGTGAGCAAGTACATTGTTGTGGTGAAGCCGCCACAGTTTGTCCTGTTTAAAGACCACTCTCAATATAGAACTACTGCTCTATTTAATCTAGCACAACTTAGAAATACTACTACTTCTATATAACATAACTTAGAAGATAAACTCAGGAAAATATACTAACCACAAACCCCTTGAAAGGGGCTAATAGATTGGCTGAAAGAGATTGAGACAATAATCATTACTGATGGGTTCTACACTCTCTTGGTACCTTATAAAATGGAAATTGTATGAAAATTAAAAAAACATTCCTTGATAAGGATTTGCTTATCTGGCACATTTAATGAACAAAAAACACACACACACACACACTCATATATAAACATATGTATAAATATACAATGTATATACATACACAGAGATTATTGTATTTTGGCAACAATCTCTCTTTTATGCAGGTTTCATTAAGAATGACAGACAAGGTATTATCATTAAGTTTTTTATATAATTTTTCATGTGTTCTTATGATTTTTTCTTTTCAGAACTCAAATTATATAATAATTATCTGGTGGTTTTGTTTTTGCGAGTGCTTTCAGCTATACTTTTAGCCATTATCAAAGATGAATTCTGTTTTATTTTTAACTGAATTACTATCTACACAAATACAAGTATCAATTCAAAATAATGAAAAAAACGTTTCGTTACTCTTCAGAACTTTCTGTAGTAATATATATATAAAAATAGATATAGTCATCCGCAGACAGATCTTTTTTGCTGTATCACAGCTCATCAGTACGGTTAGACAGCTGATTGCTTTTCCCCAAGATTGAAACCCAACCGAATTGGCCTTTGTTGGCCATTCTACCTCTGAGCTACAGGCACTCAGTAGAAGGAGGCAGACTTTTTTAGCGTGTATATTATCATTATACACACCCAATAGCTGAGAGTGTTCTAATTCATTGCTGAATGAATGATGCATAGATGCCAGAGTAGCTACTGTTTTTCAAAGTCTACCATACCAGTATATCATACCAGTATATATATATATATATATATATATATATATATATATATATATATATATATATACACACACAGTGTATTTGGGCAACAATCTCTCTTTTATACAAGTTTCATTAAAAATGACAGACAAGATATTATCATTAAGTTTTTTATATAATTTTTCATGTATTCTTATGATTTTTTTCTTTTCAGAACACAAATTATATAAGAATTGTCTAAAGATTTTGTATTTTTGTGTGCTTTTGACTATACTTCTAGTCATTATCAAAGATTAGTTTTGTTTTACTTGTAAATAAACATGTGTAAAGTTTATTCATATAGAGTCATGTGTATGATAAGTTCCAAACATGGTAAGTACATTGTTACCATATTCATAATTGATGTTATTAAGTGTAGGATTTCTATTTTTTATTAGTAATGCCTCCATTATTTTTTATCTTCTTATGCATGTTGATGATGCAATTATGTATGTATTGGCAACAAGTATGTTATGCATAGGTCCTGATAGATCTTGATGTGTGCTTAAATGAGATTGAATGGAACTGTTGCAGGAAAGGTGCAATGTCAATCTTCTCGTCAATTTTGCAGTGTTGTGGCGAATGTAATTGTTTACAAATTTGGATTTTTGAAGAACACTGTTCTTTAAAGAACATATAAATTTGTAAATGACACTGGTTCTCTACAGTTTAGATTTTTCAGGTGAATTAATATTATTGACAATAAGATTGGCAGCTTTTAATTTTTTCTAGTAGATAATTAATTTAATTTTCTTGTTTAAGTTAGTTGGTGTTGGATAATTTTGGATGGTGTTGCGAAGTAAAGATTCGTCCTGTTTATAATTACTGTGTATTTAGTTTTTGTTGAAAATGTTGATCTTACATATGTGTCTATGCACTGACAACATAACACAATTTGACTAATAAAATAAAATAAATAAAACATACGAAGGCATTGCGCCCATGTGATACATATCCATTCTGTACTCTTGTAACTGTTAAAATAGAAAGAGCTGCCTCTTGGTAGAGAATGTTTAACTACTAATATAGTATACTAGGCAGCTCTAAAGACAAGAGATGAACCAAATATGACACATATTGTTAAAGATATGAAAACTACAAAATGCCTCTCTCAAGAAGGTAGAATGTCAAGAGTATTTGTGGGAACTGAAAAAAATAAACATTCCAGAAATAGAAAGGGAAATATTAAGAAATGTATTTACATGCAAAGTTTAATGCTAGAAAAAATGCTGGAAAAAAAAGTAAATGTTTTAGGATTGCCTCAACAAGACAACTATTAAAATAGTTAGAACTACCTCCCAAGTGTAATCATCAAAAGTACCTGCTTTACTGTACAACCCCTAACTTGAAACTTTTTCTTAATTCTTTTGTACAATTACACACACACACACATACGCACACACACACACACACACACACACACACACACACACACACACACACACACACACGCACACACACACATCAATGTATATTTGGTCAGCAAACTTTCTTTTAAACATCTTTCCTTAAATATGACAAAAAAAGGAAAATTTAATTAATTTTTTATTAAGTTTTACCAGTGTATTTACCAGTGTATTTACCAGTGTATTTCTATTTGGTAGGAGTAAATGAGTGCAAACATTTTCTATATTGTCCATTATTTTAAGCCCCATTTCTTTAGTCATTTTCAAGGTATATTAAACATCTCTCTCCCACTATCAATCTCAGTATATTTAACAGTGGGAATGATGTGTTGAATGATGTGTGTGTGTGTGTGTGTGTGTGTGTGTGTGTGTGTGTGTGTGTGTGTAGTTTAAAATCTGTTATATTTATCAGGGAAGAGGGTTCATTATCACAGATAAAGTTTTAATATTTATAGTTTGTGGCAAATGAATAACATAAGAATCAACACTGCATAATGTTTGCTTGGTTCATACCTCAAGAAATCTTCATATAAGTGATATAGGGTGCAATAAATAAATTGTCATCTAGATTACACAAAAATATGACAATTACATCTCGTTTTAACTGATATATTTACCAAAATTATACAAAAATATTTTGAAATACTAAAGAGTAAATTTATTCAATAAAATAAGCCATTGGTTTCAACTACGGCCTCCAGACGATTTCAGAATCTCCTGCTTCTATTCTGGGTGATTTAAGCTGCCAAAACCCTTGTCTTCAGTTCATCTTTGGTGTTATAAGAAGTTTTGTTGGTCTCTCACTCAACTACACTGCACAGATAATAATTGAGAGAATTGTTGTCTGGGGAGTTAGGCGGCCAGATGTATGGGGTGAGGTGGCTGCAGAAATTGCCTGACAGCCATGACTGAGTTCAATTCCTTGTGTGGCATGGTGCAGACTTCTGTTGCCAGACATAGGATTTTCCAGTAACCACTCACTTGACCCAAAGAAGCACTACCTCCTAAAGGCACTTGACATAGGTCTCTGAGGCCCTGTGGAAAGATGAATGGAGGTATAACATTGCCATCACTCGCAATCACTTCAAACATCATGATGTTATCATTCAGATCTTTCTGAATGCTTTGCACTGTTCCAAGATTGACAACCAATCACTCTGAAATGTTTGTATTGGTGCTCCTGATGCAAATGCCAAGCAGTACAGCATGTTGTTTCCAAATTTCTTGTAGAGTAAATAGCATCTTGGTGCTTCTTTTTCTCAAAGACGGTCCCCAACTAACTCTACTATACTCTGCAGTTGACAAAATAAAAAACAAACAATACAAATGTACAAAATTAGAAATATCAAATGGCAATAATTTACCCATTGCACATTGTATAAACATAATTTTATTATTTAAAAATATATTAGCAAAATAAAAGCTCAGAAGCTGAAATTTATTTACATGTATCTACATGTGGTGCAATGTATATCAATTTGGAATGACAAATCAGGGTACCAAGTGATACACACATTGTGTGGGCAGATTATCCTGCAGTAGGTTGCCATTGCTTTCTGCGGTAGACTGGTTGTCAGCCAAGGCTATAGAACCCAGTCTGTCCTATTATTTAACCCATAACTGGAGGGAAGAGATGGATTAATACCTTTCCCAAGGGTATTTGTGCGTAAGTGAATGCAAAGAATTGAACTAGAATTCAAACTCGGCTCCCCAATTTGTCATTCTGGGTTAATGTTCAAACTACATTTCTTAATTCAATCCATTCTAACCTTCACCAATAAGATGTGTTATGCCATCTTGGCCTGACACTCTCAGCGAACTTCAAGTGGAATGACTACGTCGAATACATTGCTAAATCCGCTGCTATGAAAGTTGGCTCTCTGTGCATGGCCCGGAAATTCTTTCCGTCTGAATCTATCCTGCACTTATACAAATCTACCATCCGCCCGTGTTTTGAATACCGTTGCCACATCTGGTCGGGTGCCCCTGCTATTCTCCTCGGGCTTCTTGACAAAATACAGCGAAGAATCTGTAATGTGATTGATACCGACTTAGCTAACTGCCTGCAGTTACTCTCTCACCGGCGTGACATGGCTTCCCTGTGCCTCTTCTATAAATACTTTCATGGCTTCTGCTCTGATGAACTTAAATCACTGGTGCTCCCTAGGTGTGAGTTTGCACGAGATACTAGATTGACAACTAGGTCCCACCCTTTTACAGTGAAACCGATGAAATGTAATCGCAATTTCTACTCCAACAGCTTCTTTTCTCGCACTTTCTGCCTGTGGAATTCCCTTCCGCATGCTTGCTTCCCCGACGGCTATAACCTCCAGGAGTTTAAATGTAAGGTTAATAGACACCTCCTAACACACTAACTCACACCCATTCTCTCCAACTCTCCCCCTATGTACATCCTAACTCATCTATCACCCTATGTAACCCCCTGCGCTATAGTGGCAGTGGAATGCCTTGCTTGGGGCGACATGATTAAAAAAAAAAATAAAAATACAATGGGAGAAATCACTACCATTCCATTGGAATTGCATTAATAATAAAGAAGTTACATTTGGACAGAATCATTACTTTCTTCAGAGGATGCTTCCCTGATCACTACAATTTTAACTTCAAGTCTAGCATCAACCATTGTTTTCTACATATGCATTGTGGCGTAATGGGTAACATCTCAGAATAAGATATCAGAGAGCTGTGATCAAATTCCAGTTGAATTAATTGTATTCACTTTCACACAAATACCCATCTCTTCTCCCTCCAGCTTTGGGCTGAATAGCAGGACAGATTGGATTTGCTTTGATTGGCAACCAGTCTACCACAGAAAGAAATGACAACCTACTGTGGGAAAATCTTCTGCTTAGTCAGTCATGGATCAAAAGAGACATGATCACCCATGCATGTATCATAAATATCACTTAACTGGCTGACTTTCTACACGATGTCAAAAAATACACTTCTTACTTCCTCCTCTTATACTCAGTCAATAACCTCAGTCTGTAGCCCTTTACCTTGAGTGACTCTTAGGCCTTGGGTGAACAATTTGTAAATAGAAAGAATGTTTACCGAACATTATTAGAAAAATTTCAGAACATTATAATGTTTAACCAGATTTTTTTTTAAGTTCATGAATTTCTACAAAAAATGTTTACTATGTTTAATACGGCATTCAATATGGTAAATGTGGGATTTTTAGATACTTGGAAGTTAATTGGAAACCACAAGAATAAACAAGTGTTAAGAGAGTGTAGAACTTATTAATCAAATTAATGAATCTATTTCACACTGGGTACATCACTTAAAACTGACAGGAATTAACACAAAACTTTTTCATATTTTTCTAAGTCTTTTAAAATCTTTTTCTTACTTTTGTTTTTCATTCCACCTATCTATCTATTTTACCATTCTTACACTAATTGATGGAATGTGGTTCTGCTATTGTTTTTGTAATCCTGGCCTGCCATTGACTTGCCCCCAGGTTTAAAAAAAAAAAAGAAGAATTTTTCTCTGCAGCAAATGAGTTCCAACCCACCATCAAATTCCTTCCATCATCATTCTACATACATAAACCCCCTCCCACCCATTGGCACACACACTACAGCTAGACAGAAGCACATTTCTTGGTCATATGTAGCCATATAAAGTCACCCTCAGGTGTAAAATGTTTCTCTTTGCCTATGGGAGAAATACCTGCATTACATTTGTATAGCAGTTGCAGTTGAATATTGCCTCGAGTTTCAAATTTGAAATTTTCAAGTCAGTATTTTGTTCAGATGTGAACAGCAAGCTTTCCTTGTGAATTAATTAAAAAAAGTAACAATGATAATAAAAACAAAGCCAATAACACAAGGCATGCAATGCAAGGCTTGGAATCAAGTAAAATATCATTAAGCCTGTTTGTATGGTTCTTAACACTGGAAAAGAGGAATGAAATCAATTTGTCAATTGCTACTTAATGCAAAAGAAAATGAGAGAGAAAACAAGGTCAGTTCTTGGATAATCTCATATCCTAGATACAGTTCCATCTCTTAAGGTTGATGCAAAAGTTCCTGGCTCTATATTATATACAGTTTTAGCAGAACTTCATAGGTTAAGTCAGTTAAGTGCTATACATGATACATGCTTTGGACGATTATGTCTCGAAAGAGACATGACTGACTGGGTACAAGATTATCCCACAGTAGGTTGCCATTACTTTCTGCGGTAGACTGGTTACCAGCTAAGGCTATAGAACCCAATCTGTCCTGTTATTTAACCCATAACTGGAGGGAACAGATGGATTAATACCTTTCCCAAGAGTATTTTTGTGGTAGAAAATGTGAGGAATTCAACTGGAATTCAATCTCGGCTCCTCAATTTCTTGTTCCAAGCCAATAACCACTACACTACAACACACATCCAAGCCCTTAGCTGCTTCTAAATTGATCAAGACCAATTTACCCAAATTCTTACTCACCCATTTCATCATTTTCTTCTTTGAACTCCCATCTATGGGAGTAAAAGTATTTTGCTGCTACAGCCTTTGCAGGTAAGATAGCGATCAGGGAGTGGTTTTCTCAACTTCTCACTCTTTTGTTAAGGGTAATGATAGGAGTAATATCTTTTTGTTGCAGCTTTTTGTTCTTTTGTTTAAATGGTATCACCCAATGCAAGGGAATAAAGTCACAAAGACACAAGGGGTTACAGAGTATGGAAGAATTAGGAACAGAAACATTAATAATGAGCAGGAAGAGGAAACAGTAATCAGGAGGACAATAGATAGCAGTTGGCATTGCATTTAAATTTGTGCAGGTTATAATTGGCTGGAAAGCATGGAGCCAGAAGGAAGTTCCACAAGCGAGATGTGCAAAAAAAGAAACTGTTTGCATAGAACTAAATCTAGCAAGCTCAGTTGTAAATTGATACGATCTTACCACTAGTCTTGTGTTGCACTTAAATTCAAAAAGATTAGGTACCATAATGAAGAGCTCCTACGGTGATGGGAAAGTAACTGAAGCCAAGCTACCAGATCACTGCCAATAATATTGCTGATTCTTTGGATTTAATCTAGGAGCTCAAGGTAAATAGCAGGGGCTCCTAACTATATGTGGCAGCAATATTCTAAGCATGAGAGAATAGTAGACTTATAGATATGTTCTGAAGAGAAAAATTGTTTTCCACAATAGTTAGTTTAATTAAATTTTCGCTCATCTATTCTCTTTGTGATCAATTGTTGTGGCATGCCAGTAAGAAGTCATTTTATCAAAGATATATGTCAGTTCAGGAAAATGACTATCACTAGCCATGGACAAATTTAGAAATTAATTTTTTATTCTGTTTTCCATGCTAATAACTTTTATACACTACCCACATACATTACATTTGTAGTTTGTTTACAAATCAGTCAAGATAGAAAAAATAGCTAATTTGCTTTTAATATGTTTGTATATTCTGAAATTAGGACATTCAAATTGTGAAATTTTACTTTTCTTACAAAGAGAAATTTGTAGCATTTTCCTTAAGTTTCCAGAATCAATTTCAATTTCTTTTATTAAGAATGCAACAAGAAAGAAATTTGTATTTGATTATAATCAACTGTCCTTTTAAAAGAATACACTGTTAAAAGGGCATTAAGAAAAAAAATGGATGTTTTCATATTTAATAATTTCTTCATGCTTTCTTGTCATAAAAGGTCAGAGATAAACTTAAAAGCGATTATAATAAACCCATCTTTCTATTTCTGAGGGTAATAATACTTTTCAGGATTATATTAAAATTCAAGAAATGCACAGAAATAATTCCACCCACCACTAAATACTTTTAAAGTAATCAAGATAACTTAAACTCTAACATATTTCATATTGAATGTGCTGGTAGTTTAATGGTTAGATACTCAAAATATCAGATTACCAACATCAGCTGGTTACCACCATTTTTTTCTGTGAAAACATTGGCTTTTATAATCAAATCTGAAATGTACTTATCTTGTATGCTACTGTGGTCAGTCTCTTAAGAACTTGTAAAACAATAAAAAAATTAGTTTATCAAATGAAACACATGATTTCATTTATGGATTTTCTAATTTTAAACTACTTTTACTTTCATTTTCATTTTCTTAATTTTTATTACAGTAATCATGTCACTTTCATGTTCCACTCTTCTTAAGTTATAAATATGAATTAGATGTAAAGAAAGAGCTTCTTTTAGATTTTTACTCTTGTCTTAACAGGTAAATCCATATAAAATAATGGAAATTCATAATATTTTATTTAAGAAATTTATGATATGTTCTGCTATTACAAGGTGTAAACAAACAATATGGTATAGACAAAAATTAGATAATGAAGAAATCCTATCAATAAAAAATTTCTACTATTAACAGGTGTAAACAAAGAATATGGTATAGATAAAATTAAATAATGAAGAAATCCTATCAATGACAAATTTCTACTATTACCAGGTGTAAACAAACAATATGGTATAGACAAAAATTAGATACTGAAGAAATCCTATAAATAAAACAAAAATATGATATAATATAAACTGTAAAAATTCTTAAAAATATGAAAAACCTTAACCAGAAAAAAACAAACCTAACGTCAATTAAATTTTATTCAATTTAAAAGCAAATACACTAAGTATATTTAACAACTCATAATATGCAAAACAACACCAACTTGATAATTGAAAAGCAAGACATGATACTAGCCAATGCCTGGTGGCAGAATATGAGTAAAGAAAAAATAATCATCATCATTATTGTTAGACCAACTATTGGTTTGTTGGAAATCTATTGACACCACCACCCCACACAATAAGGTCAAGCATTGCTGTACTGAAACCCTGGTGCTGTGAGTAAATGTCATGGGCTTCTTTCGATGATAGATACAGTGTGTATCTTTTGATGGCTAATACAGTTATATATATATATATATATATATATATATATATATATATGACACCATCTCAAGGAAGAGTGACAACCAAGGTCACCAATGCATAATGATACAATACTGGAAAACTATCAACAGAAACACAATGCATGTCACTCAGTTAAGTGCCATATGTGAAACACGCTTAGGCGATCATGTCTCCAAAGAGACATGACTGACTGGGCAGAAGATTATCCCACAGTAGGTTGCCATTGCTTTCTGCGGTAGACTGGTTGCCGACCAAGACTATAGAACCCAATCTGTCCTGTTATTTAACCCATAACTGGAAGAAAGAGATGGATTAATACCTTTCCCAAGGTCATTTGTGCGTAAGTGAATGCAATGAATTCAGCTTGAATTCGAACTCGGCTCCCCGATTTCTCGTTCCCAGCCAATATCCACTACACCACAACGAATGCATGTACATAGTCAAAAGTCTATAAACACAAAAATAATCTCTTTTTTAATCAGGCATACTGAAGAAATTCAAATGACATTAGACAATTTATGTTAAAATTTTCCCTGAAAACATGAAAAATTAAATAAAGATTAATTTTTAAAAATCTCAATTAAAGAATTTTCTTTTCTTCAACTGAAACTACATTATATATATAGTATTGAGCTATGTTAATGTTTTTTCAGTAGTTTTACTAATAAAGGTTATTTTGGTAAGCAAATTTTTATTGTAAAGTGCTTGATATAGGAGTAGAGATAGAGTGTTGATAGTTTTAGTGCGAAGAATTTGTCACTTTAACTGAGCAGGTTCATGCTGACTTCAAAGTTTCATGAGGAAATCATTTACAGCAAGAAACCCAACTCTGATGAGTAAGGGCATCGTAATGGTGTCCTCATGAAACTTCAAAGTCAGCATGAACTTGCTCAGTTAAAGTGACAAATCTTTTACACTATTTACATTGTTCAGACTATTGTCCTCATTTTTATTGCCATTATTATGACATTTCAGCCACTGTACACTCTGGTCTTCTTCAGGTGCTAGCAATTTCAAACCAAACCTTTTATTATGATCACTGGGTTATATCATTCTCATTCCATATATGATGCCACTTCTGGTAGGTAAGTTATTTGTTCACCACTGCTATAGCCTGGTATTGAACTCACAACTCTTTAGGCCAAGTCACTATAACCAATAAACATCTTACAACTTCTTTGCACTAAAACTATATATATATATATATATATAATGGATGACTTTTAGTGCAAAGATTGTTGTTTTTCCAGTGGTTTACTGATAAAAAGATATTTTGGCAAGCGTCATCATCATTGTTTAATGTTTGTTTCCATGCTAGCATGGGTCCAGCAGGGTTTTCTTGATGACCCCATAATTGAACCATCATGAAATATTGGAACGAGTTTTATAGCTGAATGTCTTTACTAACATCAACCAGTTTAGGAGACTAGAAACAATGATTTTATTGAGACACTATCTCTAGGAAGATTACCTACCAAAGTTAGAGAGTTCAGATTTATTTCAGCAATTTCCTTCTCCTAGGCAAAAGCAGGTTTATATATATATATCTACATGAGTTGGAAATATGGATTAAATCTAACAGCACAATTGAAAACAGGAATTAGTAGGAAATCTTTTTGCTATTTATTCTAATGTAGCTAAATAAATAGTGAAATATGTAAAATTTATAAAGATTTCCAGCAATGCTTAAACTTCATGCCCACAAGAAAAATGGTGTGACAAATGGACTGTTATTCCATAGACCCTGCTATTACTGTAAACACTTTTGACTCCCTCAGCAATGGGTTTTTTAATTAATGGTTAGAATTTTATTAAAATTCAAGAATATGATAATGTATTTATACATTTTCTTTATACTTGAAAATTGACAACAAAGATAATAAACACTACTTATTTATTTGTTTATTTAAAAGAATAATTTTATATTTAGAAGATTATAAAAATATGTAACTCAAATATAATGAAACATTTATTATTTACCACTTTAAAAAGAAAATATTTTTTTTTATTCTTAAACACATAAAAATATAAATATATGCATAATAAAGAGTGTCTTATAAATATGAATGTTTTAAAAAATGAATTCTCCAGGCTTTTCTTTCATTTGCTTTTGCTACATAAATAAATTGGGAGCATTTCTTTCTCTTACATATTTGGATCATTTTTATAAATTTTCTTTTCAAATTTATTTCTTTATAAAATGGTAAGTAATAAATTTTTATAAAAAGTAATTAATGAATATGGCATTGTATTTGATTTAGGTATTTTTATAATTTTTTAAATAAACATTGCTAAATGAGCTAAAAGTATATTCAATAATAGTGGTGTCAAAGAAATGACAATCCTTTTGACACATTTTTTTGTGGGCATGAAGCTTAAACATTGTCAAATTTCTTACTTATTCAAGTGTGTGTGTGTGTGTGTGTGTGGGCATGTATGTGTATGTATGTATGTGTGCATGTATGGGTTTCATAACATGTCTTAGTTTCCTTTTATGGAAAAATTTTAACTTTGAAAAACAATAATGACATCAGTATAAAAGAAATTCATTTGTGTTGTGAACAAGAATCTTCTTTCATTTCTTTAGATTTTTAAAAATTTTGCTTCTCTAATATCATTTTAGTATTTTAGAAAAAAAAGTAGAAATATTTGATGCTCACTAATATTTCCAATGTTTGGAAAACACCAAATTATCCATAAAACTAGTTTCAGAACAAATCCAATCAGGAAAACCTTTTGCCATCTGTATGTTGATTGATGGAATTCAACCAGAAATAGTAAAGAAAACAATTCTTACAAAATGCCTGGGAATTAATGTTTTATATATTTGCTTTCTATAACCACAAAAGCTATTTACCATATTCCATAGCGTAGAAGCTGTACTTTTTTCTCTGTGAAAATTGATAAAAAATAACTTTCTGTCTTATAATGGAAAGTAAACACTTGATTAATATTTACCACAAATCATGGATTATATATATACTTAATTTTTACTTTATCAGATGAATCGTTTTCGAGCATTATTAATTTTCGACTGGTACTTCTTTCATCTTAATTTTAGTTGCTTTTTATCTCAACTACTCAGGAAAACAGTGAGTAAACTGTGTGGGTTGGAAACCAAAATTAAGATGAAAGAAATACAAATAGAAAATGAATAATCGTTAGATATATCCTTCTTAAATATTCCCAAATATCCAGAGGTGGTTTGTCTCATGTAGCTTATGCCATGAAGCAAATAGAAAAAAATAATCATTTAATCAGAGAGATTGTATAGAAATTTGTAATTATCAACAAACAGAATGTAATGTAATCATGATAATTTTGGTGAAATGATTTATAACCCATAGAACTTAAAAAAATAAAAATAAAAATATGACAGAAAGTAGAATGTTATGTAAAATCCAAAGAAGGAGCAATCATAATGGAAAAGGAAAAGTGGATATGCATTGTTTTGGCTCGGAATGAGAAATTGGAGAACTGAGTTTGAATTCCAGTTGAATTCATTGCATTCACTTATGCACAAATACCCTTTGGAAACGTACTGATCCATTTCTTCTCCCTTCAGTTATGGTTAAATAGTAGGACAGATTGGGCTCTACAGCCTTGATTGGCAACCAGTTTTCAGCAAAAAGAAATGACAACTAACTGCAAGAAGATCTACCAAGTCAGACATGAATCAAAAGAGACATGATTGCCCAATATCTGATGCTTAACTGACTGACTAAAAACATGGAATTAATATATTGAAGAATTCTGTCCAAAACTGCAAGATACTACAAGACCAAATCGTTAATCAAAGAATTATTTCAAAGTGATTTTTTGAAATAGCCTCATCAGATCTTGATATTCATATAGATCCTATGCATGGGATATAACTCATTCAGAAATTTCTAAATCATCACTTATATACAACCACTTTCTCAGACCAGTGATTTGAAATGGATTTAAGTAAATATATCTAATAGGTCTTTGATATTCCACACTACTTCAAACAAAACATTAGGAGAAAACCCTCTCAATAATGGAAAGATATTTATCACAATACTTAGGATAAGAGGTGTGACATGCTCTCTTCTCTCTTCTCCCAAATAAGACCCTTTTGCTCTGTAGCTTCATTTTTTTCTACTTCTATAATTAATGTGTCAGTACCAACTGAGAAGATTAACAAAATAGCTGTACTAGATAAGATTGTAATAAGAATGCAGACAGACCTAACAATTACACCACTGTGCATCCAGCCCATATATATGGGTGCATAGTGATGTGGTTCTTCTTCTTCAGAATGTGGATCTTCGTATCCCTTCTGGACATAGGTGATCATGGACATCCACTTGCCACTCTCTCTTGTCACACGCAGCACTTTTCCTCTTTGTATCTCTCCCAAACCCTGCTCCACCATCCACCAGCTCAAACCAATCACCTGTTTTCCCCTGTCTCTCTTTCCTGCTATCTGCCCTGTGAGTATCAGATTCTCTAAACCCTCCTTTCTAATTAGATGTCCCAGAAACCTCAGCTGTCTCTTCCTGATGCTAAGTATAAGGTTTGTTTTCATTTACATCCCCTCTAAAACCTTGTCATTACTCACATTTGATCCATGGTATCCTCAGCATCCTTCTGTAGAACCACATTTCTGTTGCTTTCAAATCTACCATTCATTTACTGGCCATGAGACTTGACTTGGAATCTCACTAGGGTCGATTTGACAGGGAGATGACTTCTTGATTATATCAACCTGGAGAGCAATGACATACAGAGGTTTGGTAATGTTTGGTGATACCCGGGACAAATTCCTTGATCACATGCCACTAAGACTCAAATAGAGGGAGAAATATAGGGCCTCATATTGAGAAATGTGAGAAAGGGAGACATTTTAAATATGTAACAACAGATGAAACTTGAAATAAATGCTATAATCAAATCAAATATAAACTAAATTTTCATTTCAATTTTGATGCCCCTCACACTCTCTGCCCCACCCATTTTTATGCCCATTTCTACACCAATCTTCTACAGACTATTACTGGAGAGGCTATCACCTTTGGAAAGTGGCTGAAAAGCACAACACGGGTTAATCCAAGCCTTGTGAGTGAAGTTGGGGAGACAGAAGTGTTCAGAAGCCATTGATGGTTGAAGTCACAAGTCATTGAGACTGAGGGTTTGATCATGTTGGCCTTGTTAAAAAACTTTAATCGTGTCATATTATGTGCTCTCTCCCAGAAACTGTAACTAAGGTCAGCTCAGCATAGTTGCAGTATAAACTACAGGTGGACATGGTGAGTTGAACAAGAATCTGTATTATGGATTTTCTTGCTGCCCCAGCAGACGAGTATATACTCAGAAATGAGTAGTAGTTAGCCATTATTATTATGATTAATACTAGTATTAGTCAGTCAGTAAAGTACCATATGTAATACATGCTTTGGGCAATCATGTCTCAAAAGAGACATGACTGACTGGGCAGAAGATTTCCTGCAGTAGATTGCCATTGCTTTCTGTGGTAGACTGGTTGCCAGCCAAGGCTATAGAACCCAATCTATCCTGCTATTTAACCCATAACTGGAGAGAAGAGACAAATTAATACCTTTCCCAAGAGTATTTGCGCATAAGTGAATGCAATGAATTCAGCTGGAATTTGAACTCAGCTCTCAAGTTTCTCATCCCAAGTCAATATTCATTGCACCACAATGCACATCTAATTAGATAGTAATTAAAACTATATCATTGGTTAACCCAAGTCTTGTGGTGAAATTGAGTAGATAGAACCATTTGGAAGTTGTTGATGGTTCTGCCATCATGAAATCACAAGTTGTCATGACTGAGGGTCTGAACATATTAAACTTGTTCAAAAATAGTTGCAGTAATAAACCACAGGTGGATTCTGTGGGTTGAACAGGCCTCTGTAATAGGGAAATTATAGACAGATAGAAAATGGGTGTGCTCAGAAATGAATAGCCAGCCATATGTAGTCATGGATAAAGCTGAAAATAAAAATGAACACCGAATTTCTTATTTTTTTCATGTTATTTTAAATGCTTCATCAAATAATAATTTTTAAGTATTTTTATCACTTTAGGACTAAACACTAAACCTTAATAAATGCCCATTGATTTTATTAGGTGATTATCTCAGTGTCATTGAGGATTCCAGTTCTTTCAAAAGTCTGCTTCAAGTGTCTGTACTCCTAACACTTGTCCTTTTGTATGCTAATAAAAGTCCACACAGTAATCAACTAACTTGAGTGGCTCTTGGGCCTTGTATTGGCTGAACCTTGGTAAAAAAATGAAAGAATAACATAACAATGAACTGAATAACCTTATCAAATAATTAATTTTTGGCTTCTGGTAATGATTAATTACTTCAGATATCTTTCTCCTGAAGCAAATTATGCATAAAATTTTGGATATTTTCATTAACTGTGAACATCATTTTTGCATGTCTGAAGAGAAAGAATCTTTAAAAATAGAATTTTTTAAAACTGCAACCAAAACATAAAAATGAAAACAAAATATTATTTTAGCAATTGTTATAAAAATTTTATTAAAATCCTGCATGGTTATTTAATATTGTAGCCAATCATTAAAGGATCAATAACTTTTATCATGAAAATGCTACATTTTTTATTAAATTTAATATTTTAATAGATATTTATTGAACTGGGCCTAGTTTGACTCAAGTTCATATTCATGAAGCACAGTATTCAATGTTTCATGAAATTAAATTTTTTTGATTTTTTTTTTTTAATCATATCACCCCAAGCAAGGCGGTAACGCCACTGATGCGCAGGGGGCTACGTAAGGGTAAAAAGAATGGAAAAGAGAAAGCCGGAAACCACATCCTAAACAGGAAACAAGGGATGAGCCTCTTCACCTGTTCAATAAATGTGGGTGGAGTGTGAACCGGGCGATAGTTTAGTCTATCTACTCCAATTGAAAAAAAAAGTGAAAAAGGAAAAGAGTGAAAAGATTGGAAAAGAGAAAACCGGAAACCACATCCTAAACAGGAAACAAGGGATGAGCCTCTTCACCTGTTCAATAAATGTGGGTGGAGTGTGAACCGGGCGATAGTTTAGTCTATCTACTCCAATTGAAAAAAAATAATAAAAAAGGAAAAGAGTGAAAAGATTGGAAAAGAGAAAACAGGAAACCACATCCTAAACAGGAAACAAGGGATGAGCCTCTTCACCTGTTCAATAGATGTGGGTGGAGTGTGAACCGGGCGATAGTTTCATTCAACTTTTGGTAAAACCATCTTTATGATGCTACCTAAATTAAATTGACTGGTGTGTAGTGCTCAATAACTCTTGGACAGTGTCAACTTTGGCACATGGTCATATTAATTAATAGATTTCCCAATTATGGGTAAAATTTCAATGACAACAGATTTACTTATGGTAATAGTAAAACCTCCAAAGCAAATAACCAGCAAGAAAATTTTTTAAAAATGGCAATAGAAAAAAAAACTCTTATACTCACAATCAGGACCTTGGAGCCATAATGAAGAAGAAGGGCTTGGCAAGTATAAACCTCACAAGGCATATTGAAAGCAAGACTAATAGGATAAGCTAGTGAGTCACTTGACTGACAGGTTTGTGTGAACTTTAGTAAAGGGAGAAAAACTGCTAAGTGTCCCAAAGAACAGGAAGTTGTAAAGAGCTATGTTCACCTATGTCCTAAAAGAACACAATGCATAGAAAAAGAAAACCACTTGTCAATATTTTTAAAATGGTCAATCTGTGTACATTTCAAACATTAAACAATTCTGATGAACATGAGCAAAATACAATTATGAACAAGATATTGCATAAATTATTATCTATCTTTTCCTTAGTTGTTCTTTCATCTAATTTGCAATTATGAATCTTGAATCATTTATCTACACTAGTATTAATATAATCGTGAATCAATTACTTACACCAATAGTAATATGATCTTGAATCATTTATTTACACTAGTATTAACATGATCTTGAATCATTTATCTATACTAGTATTATAATGACCATGAATCATTTATTTACACTAGTATTAATATGATCTTGAATCATTTATCTACACTAGTAGTAATCTGATCTTGAATCATTTTATTAAATGAAGCATATCAACAATTTATAATTTTTAACAAGTATTAATATTTTAACATTAGTAATAGTCCCATTTGTTTTATTTAAATTAGTAGTATTAGTAATAATATCATGAATTTTTATGAGGTGAAACATTCTCAACCATTATTAGTTTTTAACTAGGATTTCTTGCATTTTGAATTCTGTTGCTTTTTATCACAGATGCTCAGACCATCATTCAACAGTTAAGTAGAAGGGATAAGCATTGGGCAATATTCAAACATAAATTCTTCTCAGTAATTCTGCTTTTCCAAAGTTTATGCTTTTCTAATTTGGCTACAAGAAATATCCTATTTCGAATATAATCAGATTTCTTTCATATTTATACCTTCATCAGATACACCATCATCTTTATTTACATGTGATTAGTTATCTCTCAATTTCTCTGCTAAACTTTTGGTAATTTTTTTATTAGTATTTATATCATCTTATTTTCAGTTATTGCAGTTCCCAAATTGCCGTTTTATGAACCAGCTGATATCAGTGGCTGCCCCCAACATGTAAATATGTGTCTGACCCAGTTGCACCTAGAATGTGCACATGTGAAAAAACTGTATGACAAGTAGATATATAAATACCTACCTGAGAGTGAAGAGAAAAGTGTCTCTTGCACTCCCTCGCCCCAGAGAAGAAGAATCCACATTTAAAGAAAACCCCAATGCCACACACCCACTGAAGTTAAATTAAGAATAATTTTGTACATGAGATTTTTAGTCATGTGTCATCATTAATCAGTAGATGATGACACTAGTCACATATTTCTCATCAGTGTTAGTCGTTTAAGTTTAAGCCACTCTCTAAAAGAATAACTGATACAACTCTTTATTTTTGTTCATCTTCATTTACACAGGCTAATCTATGTTTTCTATGAATTCTCTCTGAAAATGAACAAGCCATTTAATATTAATGAAAAAAAATAGCCTGCCTAGGGCAATGGCACCTTAGCCCTCTTGAAAATATTCAAATAAACAGTTAATATAGAAGATGAGGACAACAGTCTGAAACACTGTAAATACTGTAAATAATTACAATACTTCATCTCAGAAATATAGACAAATGTCTTCTGTGTACTCCTCCATTGGGAATGTAATGGTAACACAATACCTATACTCACTGAATGACTTTCATTGAATGTATCCCAGACAGATTTTGCAAATATTATAGACATATATACAGAGTGAATAATTTTTACAACTGGTTTTTGTCAATGTTCAAGTTGAAATCTTTGCCAGCCAATTGATACACTGCTGGTATTTAAAAAGAAAAATGATTTTGGTACATTTTATTTTGTATTTATTGCTGCTTGCACTATACAAACAGGATTTTGGGGATTGTTTTGAATTTGAGTCAAATTCATTTCATTCACTTGCACACAAATACACTTGTGAAATGTATTAATACATCTCTTCTCCCTCCAACTATGGGTTGAATAGCAGGACAGATTGGTTCTATAACCTTGGTTGGCAACCAGTCTACTGCAAAAAGTAATAGCAACCTATTGCGGGAAAATCTTCTGCCTAGCCAGTCGTGTCTTTCTCGAGACATGATCGCCTAAGTGTGTATCATGTATGATAGTAACTTGAAATTATAAATCAGAGAGTTGAGTTTGAATTTCAATTGGGTTTCTTACATTTACTTATGTGCAAATACTATTTGAAAAAGGTATGAATCCATTTTCTCCCCCTGTTAAATAGTTGGGCTGTGAAAATCATTTTCATTCTCAAAGGTTTCTCTTGTTCAAAGTAGCCTGATGGCACATATTTGTCTTCAAGCAGGTTTTAAATTCAGAGTTTTCCTTCTCTTAGATTGGTTGCTATCACAAATCTAATCTAAATCTAATCTAATCTAAACTTATAAATGGAACTTTGTCTGTGTGTGTGTGTGTCCGTTACTTATAGACTCCAAAACGGCTGAACTGATTTTCTTGAAAATTTACACAGTTGTACTATAAGCATCTATGAGTGTTCTTAGCTAGGTTTTGTGTCAAGGTACCCCCTATAAATATTGAAAATCAATAATCAAAAACATCGGGTTATAGGAGTGGTCCGATTTAATCAAATTTGATACACTCATAGACAAAGACATAAGAAATGATATTCAGAAGTTTCAAGGTTGCAGTTCTTAAAATAGTGCAGAAAATCGATAATACATATATATATATATAAAAGGCAAGATGTTTGTGTGTGTGTGTCTGTTTATCTGCCTGTATGTCTGTATTTTTATGGCCCTTTTATTTTACTTTTTGCTTCGGGTTTGGCTCTAAGTAGGTATAATTGTAGTTCTTAGTCTCAACCATGATACCATTTACTCAGAGGACTTATTTAGCCTTCAAAATTCAGTTTACGAAGAAAAAACTTATTTCATATTGATACCAGGAAATCAAAATTTGTCTTACATCCATTCATTTTTCTTTCAGTCTACGGTTTCACTTTATCTGGAAATGACTTCTGCTTTTTAGTCTTTCATGTCAACATCCAAAGAGTCTGAGCTCCAGGACCATGGATTAGATTTAAAGCTTTCATTACACCCAAGCAATGCCGGGCTATACTGCTAGTAGCTATATAATTCAACAACCTCATTCAGTAACCTTGTA
>JBBBDQ010001460.1:4020000-4040000 GCA_037127315.1 Ascarosepion bandense | reverse complement strand
TAAAAAAAAAAACTAATTATATACTAGACTAAATTTAACACAGTCACCTAAATCATATGCAATAGCTTTTTCCTGTTAACTAGTGTTTTGTAAGAGACCTACATTGTACGTATACCAGTTTAAATGTAATCTCTATATCAAAAGCAAGCAACCAATACTGAACAAATTATTGCAATGTTTTAAAATGCATTTGAGGTGACAAACATTTAACACCATGTTGCAGTTTACCATCTCTGGTTACCTATCTTGCACTGGGAATGCTTTTTTACAAAAAATGGTAACCACAATTATTAATTTCAAAATAATTATACAAGTGTGCATTTAAAAAAAAAATCACCATATAATAGTTACAATTACCTCAAGTTTATCTTCACAATTCACCCTTGAGGATGATTTAGGAGGAGATTGAAAATACTTGGATTAACAAGAACTATGGCACCTTCCTTGATGAATTTCAACTTAACATGAAGTTAATTAGAGAACTAGAATAGAATATTGTAAAAATAAATATACATAATATGTCTATGTTATTTAATGAAAGCTGCTTGAATGAAGATATGCTGCCTATATATATATATATATATATATATAGGCAGCATATCTTCATTCAAGCAGCTTTCCTTAAATAACATAGACATATTATGTATATATATATATATATATATATATATATATATATATATATATATAATAAAGATGGTTGCAGTCAGTGGAGTTAGCCTAGGGTGATTTGATCTCAGAAATAGTCTGACAGCCATGACTGGGTTCACCTGCTTGTGCAGCATGGTACAGTGCCTTGTTGCCAGTGTCTTGTTGTCTTGTTGCCAGATATAGAATTTTCCAGCAGCCACCCACTTGACCCAAAGCAGCACTACCTCCTCAAAGTCCATGATGTAGGACTCTGTTTTGAGTCTGAGGCCCTCTCCAGCAAATTTGGAGGTTCTCTTCTTATCAGAACAATCAGAGTGATGTTTCCAATCTGCTGTCTCTTTGTAATCAAGCTTAGACTCGTCCAACTCTTTCTGAATACTCTACACTGTCTTTAGATTGACACGCAAATGCTCTGAAATGTTTTATTGAAGCTTCCAGTATGAATTCCAAGCAGTATAGCATGCCATTTTCAAATTTCTGGTTGAGTGAATTTTCTCACAGATGGTGCCCAACTGACCCTGCTATACTGTACAGTCAACAAAACAAAAACAAAGGATGCACATGTGCAAAATTAAAAATATAAAATGGCAACATTTTACTCATCACACCCTGTATAAAAATATATATTTTTATTGTTTGTGTTTGTGTGTACATATATATGGGGTGGGAGGGCATAATTTAAAGATATTCAATTGATGCTATCAATTATGAATGCATAATTTGATTGTTTACATTTCAGGCATTCACAAATTTAAAAAAAAATTTATGTTGTTTTGAATGTAAGCACTTTGGTCATGTCATATACTGGAAAATTCAGTCTGTGAACAATACAGAATCAAAGATAGATTGTGTGTGTGTGTGTGTGTGTGTGTGTGTGTGTGCACATATAAGAACAGGAGAAAGAAAGGTTGCATTTATTGAAAGTCATGTAGACATTCAAACTTTGATGCAGTTTTGATTTTCATTGAACCATCACAGAAATATTTATTTTTCTCTGAAATTTTAATCACAAAATGGAGTCCTCATTAGAATTCTTTCCTAAGAAACGTAGCCATTTTAATCACAGACCACTCTTCACTGATGATTCTAGCAATGCCAATTGTGTCTTTTCTCTTCACTGAATTGGGTACTAAATTCCTCTGATTTGTTTACCAAATAACAATCATAATGGCACAGTTTTTGTCAAATTATATAACATAACAAAAGTAATGCAGATAAATTTGCGCATAATTTTGAATGCACACTCTGAGATTATTACAGGACAGGTCTCAGCTATATATATAAAAGTTTTAGAGTGATTTTAAGAATGGTAGAGAAATAAAAAGCAGCCTACGATCTAAGATAGATTATCACTGTGTTAAAAAAAAAAAAACTTTGAGCATCTCAGACAGAGAATGCTAAAAAAAATCATAATGTCCCACACGGCAAGACAATCATTTTGAATCTTCTTTTGTAGCAATCTTTATATCTAAAGTCCGTTAACTTACATTTTTTAATTTCTTAATTTCTAAATGTTATTTCATCTCATTTGGCAACACAGAATTGAGTCTTTGGAAATGAATTGGATGGTAAACAAAATAGTTTTGAAAAGCTACTGCAATTACTTTTGGGAAAATTTCTTTCTTGTATATTTCTATAATATTTCTATAATCTATAATCTATATTTCAGTTCATTTCTCTAGTGAATCAGTTTCAGTTCCATAGGGGAATCATTTGCAATGCATTTTGTAAAAGTAATTTAATTCACTTCTATAATAAATGTTATATATTTCTTAGTAAATCATTTGCAATGAATTCTCATTCTAAACATTTCAAACATTTGCATTTGCAGGTCATTTGTAAACATATGTATCAAACATTTCAAACATTATATCAAACATTATATCAAGCATTGTATCAAACATGTCAAACATTATATCAAACATTATATCAAACATTATATCAACCATTTCAAACATTATATCAAACATTATATCAAACATTTCAAACATTTTATCAAGCATTATATCAAACATTTCAAACATTATATCAAACATTATATCAAACATTATATCAAACATTTCAAATATTATATCAAACATTATATCAAACATTTCAAACATTATATCAAGCATTATATCAAACATTATATCAAACATTATATCAAACATTTCAAACATTATATCAAACATTATATCAAACATTATATCAAACATTTCAAACATTATATCAGACATTATATCAAACATTTCAAACATTATATCAAACATTATATCAAACATTTCAAACATTATATCAAACATTTCAAACATTATATCAAACATTATATCAAACATTATATCAAACATATTGCAAATCATTTGCAGGTTCCTCATATATTAAACATCAAAACATTTGCAAAACATTTCTGTTCTATATAAATTTGCAGCACACATTGCTTATCTATTTTTTATAAATGCTATGTTTCTTCAGGATCATGACCCTCCATAAATTCCATTTCTTTATTATTTATGAATTGCCATGATTTATTGGGTAAGATAATGGAGTGATTTCCTGTTGCCTTCTCCATTCAATGTTGTCCTTTTCTTCAAATGCCAGCCATACTATTTAATCCATAGTTGTGAGAAGAGATAGATTCATGCCTTTCCCCAAAAAATTAGTGTAAAAGTAAAAGTAACAGACAAGACAGAAATTTGAATTCAAATTGGTGGTTTCACTTTCCACACTGAGAGCAGTGATGCTACACCCACAAGACACTCATTCAGTTAAGTGCCATACGTGATACACGCTTTGGGCAATCATGTCTCGAAAAAGACATGACTGACTGGGAAGAAGATTATCCCACAATAGGTTGCCATTACTTTCTGCAGTAGACTGGTTGCCAGCCAAGGCTATAGAACCCAATATGTCCTATTACTTAACTCATAACTGGAGGGAAGAGATGGATTAATACCTTTCCCAAGAGTATTTGTGCGTAAGCGAATGTGAGGAATTCAACTGGAATTCAAACTCGGCTCCCTGATTTGTCATTCCAAGTCAATATCCACTGCACCACAACGCTCATCCAAGACACTACTGTATCAAAAATCAACATCTGCATTGCATTGTTATAAGTAGTTTTTAATTCATTCCTATAATAAATCAGTTTCTCAGTATTTTTGTTTGAAAATCAATTGCAAAATAATCAAGTAAATAGTAAATGAACGTCTATATCAGAAATCATTTTATTATCGTAAAATGGAGACCCCCAACAGAAGAATAGGCAGGGATCTACATGTTCTTAATGGCCAAACTGTTGGAAGTGAACAGTGCCAGATGGTATACTGTAACCAAGGCAAACTTTCACAGATCAAGTATCTGAAAACTTAATGCCTTCAGGTTTGCTTCTGGTCAAGTATGTGGCTTTCTCTGTTGCGCAAAGTTGTTCACACAAATCAAATTCACACAAATGGTCTCATCAAACTCTCTTTTATTCACAACTATCTCTATCCCAACGACCAGGGGAGAGTAAAGGAACAGGGAGAGTAGATAATGATCAACATGCTTGGATACAAGCTGTTATCAAAAACAGTCATATAACTTGAAATGCTTTCATTAATAATTTAGTATACAGTTCCTTGAGGATGTGAAAAAACATTTCTTTAATCATTCACAATAAAATTATTTAAAAGAAACTATATGTAATGCATTTCTCAAGTAGTTGTATTTCATAAAATAAAAAATACTTTCATTTATTTTATACTAGCATCATAGCCCGGCATTGCCCGTGCAACTCAGAAAATTTTAGTAGTAGGACTTGGTTATATAAAAAAATAATTATATAAAAAATTGTTGTTTAAAAATTGTTAAAAAATTCCGTTAAAAAAATCTTTTTTTTTGTTTTGCGTAAACGTGAGTTGATGTTTTGTGTGACATTATAAGCAACATTGCATTTGTTTTAGTTTCAAAATTATGGGGAAAAATAGTTACATTTTTTGTTGACTAAATGAATTTAACATAAAAATAAAAATTATTTATTTTCTTTTACTGAAATTAGAAATATAAAAACTATTATGCTCTCAGTTCAGAAATTTTCAAAGAATATTTAAAAATGTAGACATTTAATTTTAGAGGAAAAATTACATCAATGCCACATGAATTACAGACAGTTGATTTCCTGCATAAAATATTTAGCAAAAAAAAAAATAGCTTTATTTTTAAAAATTTTATTTTCTGAAGTATGAAATATTAAATCTGAAAAAAAAAATAGACTTAAATAATTAAATTAAACATTGGCAATTTTTTTTTTTTACATATTTTGTTTTTGTTTAAAAAACACTTTTTTTAAAAATATTTCTTTTGTTTCACAATTACGGGGAAAAATATTCACATTTTTTTGTTGACCAAATGAATTTTTAAAACGTTGGAATAAAAATTAAATATAAAGGCTCATTTTTTTTTCTTTTTAGTTGTGTTTGACACGTGTGATTTGATTTCTGTGATGTAATCTCGAAACCATCTTAGATCTTAGATGTTTTATGGAGCAAATGTAAACAATCAGCTCCATTGGCCAAAAAGTGCAAAAGGGAAAATTGCTGAAATTAAACCCAAAAAGTATGTGTAGACCTGGCTTCCCTGTAGATATGTGTCCCTAGAAAGTTTGAATGGCGTAGCTTAAAAAATGTAGGCATGCATAGTTTACACACAGACTCACAGATTGCCTTTTATATATATAGACTACATATAACATATCCATAATGTATAATAAATGCAAGTATTTTTATTTTAGAACTGCATACTAAATAAACTTACTTGAGAAATGTATATATATATATATATATATATATATATATATATATATATATAACTATATATATATATATATATATAGTTATTATTATTATTATTGTGTATTGCAACTTGATAGCTACAAAGTTACTGTGTCTACATGACCTGATGATGGTGTATTAAAAACTGAAACTTTATAGTTATCAAGTTGCAGTATGCTTTTATTATAGTAATAATAACAACTATATATCTATATTCTACTTTCATATTGAGCCCTTTTTACAGTAAATATCAAACTGTGAAATGTACTTCAATTACTATTAACCACTTATATTATTATATATATATATATTATGAAATCTTACTGAAAGTTACAAAATGATAATAACTGACATATTTATTTAAATTTATTTGTTTGAACATTATTTTTAATGGATACTTACGTTTGAGTGGATAGCCTGTTTTTCTATAATTAAACTGTACATTTATATATATATATATCCGCCAGCCTGAATATTTGAGAAATCTTGTAAGAAAAATATCTATCTTTTGGCAGGATTTGAACCTGTGACTTTCATGTACCAGGGAAATGCTGCCATAAGATCTAACATGTCTTACCACTCGACCACAGGTTTCATAGTAAACAAAGTTGAATTAAGTCATAAATATACAAGTTCCTATTTTCTTAGAACATCCATATTTGCTCTGGTTCATATCCTAATGTAAACAAATGTAAATCAACACAATATTACAAAATCTTACCCAAAGTTACAAAATGGTATTAATCGTAATATTTATTTAAATTTATTTTTTGAAAATAATGTTCAGAGATTTTGTAATATTGCCTTTGTTATGTTTGTTTACATTAGGATACACACCAGAGTAGATATGGATGTTCTAAGTAGTCAAGAACTTGTGTATTTATGGCTAAGTTCAACTTTGTTAAACCAAGAAATCTTCTGTGGTCAAGTGGTAAGACGCGTCAGATTGAATGATGTCTTCTCCCCAGTATATGTGAGTCACAGGTTCAAATCCTGTTGGAAGATAGATATTTTGCTAACAAGATTTCTCAAATATTCACTGTTCTGTTCAAACCTGATTAATATTTATATATTGATGTGTATCTAGTATCTACACACACACACACACACACACATATATATATATATATTTTCTTCCTTACCTATATATATATATATATATATATATATATATATATATATATATATATATAGTACTGTGCAAAAGTGTTAGGGCAAGAACTATTTTATGAGGCATATTGACAGAAAATAAACAATTTAATTAAAGTAATTTTATTTGATTTACTCAACAAATGCTTTAACAAGCAAAAAATGCTTGTTACAGAATAAATTTAATATTTAGTATAATAGTATTTTACTTTGATCACAGCCTTTGTTCTGTCAGCATTGACATCACAAGCTTCTTTAATGTATCTAATGGTATCTCCTGCCAAGCAGCTTGTATTTGTTCCCAAAGTGTGTCTTGCAAAGTAACATTAGATTTATCAATTTTTTTATCCAAAATATCCGATAGATGTTCAATAGGATTGAGATCAGGGCTTTGTGGAAGCTAATTCAAATTCCGAAGCCTTCCTTCCTCTTCTTTTTTAGTGAAATAATTCTTACAAAGGTTTGGCTTTTCATCCTGTATTTGAATTTCAGTGAGTTTCTTAGGAAAATCACTCATGTCTTAATACTTTTGCACACTACCAGTAGTGTGCAAAAGTGTGAGGACAGGGATGATTTTAAACTTTATTTTGATGTCACATAAAAGATAAAATAGTTCTTCTCCTAATACTTTTGCACAGTACTGTGTGTATATATATATATATACTTAATAATCCTCTCAAATTCAGCAGGATTCAAACCTGTGATCCCCTATAGACCAGGAGAAGCTGCCAATTAATCTGACATGTCTTAACCACTTGACCATAAAGGAATTCATAGTTCGACAAGATTGAATTAAACCTGAAATACACAAATTTTTTGTAATATTCATATTTTTCTGAGAAGATTTCTTAAATATTCAGGCTGGTGGATATATATAAATGGACTGTTTAGTTACAGAAAAACAGACTATCCACTGAAATAAGAAATAATGTTCAAATAAATATATATATATATATATATATATATATATATCCAAATGTAATGTAAAAGAACTAAATAATAAAATTGCAACATTGAAAATATTAATTTAAAACAGGGCTCATTATAAAAATAGAGCAATAAATGTTTATTTTTTAACTTTTACATTAGAACATGTAAGTAACTACTACAAAATTAAATTGTACATTTTGTTTCGACATTGGAAAAACAATATCTCCTCAGATAATTGAAAATGATCATTTTCAACTACTTGATAAGACATTATTTTATCAATGTCTAAACAAAAAGTACAATTTAATTTTGTAGTAGTTATTTGCATGTTTTTGTTTTGTTTTGTTTTTTTAATTGTTTCACCCTAAGCAATGTGGTAACACCACTAATGTGCAGGGGGCTACATAAGAGAAAAAGATTAGATAGGAGGAGAGTAAAGAGAAAGATGAACCAGTTACAAGAGGCGTCAGAGAAAGGAGCAAGAGAAGGATGGGAATACAGGTGTGATGACAGTTGCAAAGATAGAGAGAAAGGAAAAGATATACAGGGTGATGTAGAAAGAACTGGAGTCAAGTGGTTAAGAGAAGGGTATTGACATTGCGTTTAAATTTTTGGAGGTTGTAGCCGTCAGGAAAGCAAGAATATAGAAGAGAGTAAAAGTTGAATATATATATATATATATCTCAGATGTGCATTGTGGTGTGGTGTATATTAGAAATTAGGGAGCTGAATTTAAATTCCAGTTGAATTTGTTGCATTCACTTATGTGCAAATACCCTTGGTAAAGGTATTAATCCATCTTGTTTCCCTCTAGCTATGGATTAAATAGTAGGACAGATTGGGTTCTATAGCCATGGTTGGCAACCAGTCTACTGAAGAAAGTAATGCCAACCTAGTGTGGGAAAATCTTCTGCCAAGTCAGCCACGTTTCTTTCAAGACATGATTGTCCAAGCGTGTATCACATGTGGCTGTCTGATAAAAAACATTAAATATTATTACATTTTTCTATGCAAATTATTATTCTATATTTCTATGCAAATTATTATTGCTATAATATACTTTTACTATACTTTATTGAAAAGATTAATCATCTTTCATCTAGCCCAAGACTAAAAACATCTTACAAGCATTACACAGTGAAATGATTTGACTCCATTGCACAAAGCAAATGCTCTCTTAAATTGAATTAAACAAGAGTTATTTTTTAAAATAAACGTCTTACTATGTATTCTTTAATAAAATGGAGCTAAGACATTACAACAAGTTGCCTTTGAAAATACCTTTTGAACCATTGAAACAGTTAACCTTTTTAATATAGAAAGCCTTTTCAATGATTTGATATCCTTTTAGTTAAAAGAATTTTTTTATGGAACTCAATATAATTCCTGAAAGACTACCAAACTGTCTTGCATGTCAATTTTGATATCACTTAAAACACAGAATTCTTGCATGATAAATTTTCTTAACTATTTTTTCATTATTGTTGTTGATGCAATCAAAATCCCCCAAATTTTACTTCCATTTAAGAGCAAACACCTGCTGTTACCTGTCTATTATAATTCACTGACTTCTCATTCCATTCAGGTGAAAAATAATTGTACAGACTGTTAACAGGTGTTTATTTCAATTTAATAAAAAATAAAAAATGAAAACATTGTTATAAGAGGAGAACTATCTAGTTATTGTTAAATTTGATCTCAAGGAAGAAGTTTTAAAAGAAATTTAGAATAAATTGATCTGTGTTTAAAATTCAAAAGTTAGACTAAATGTCACGTCAGGTTGAGTTCTTTCATAAATGCTGAGATCAAATTGACTTTTTTGTGAATCAAATTTGGATTCTTTCTGTTTTAATTGATCAGAGGGAGATATTTGTAACTTTCTTTTTATCACTCTCATTTTTCAGTTCATGTAAATATATAAACATACAGGTAGGAAGAAAATAAAATTAATTACAAAAAAAAACACACACAGATGAAATCATTAAATAAAATAATAATTGGTTATTTGAACAGGAGATGAAAGCGGCTTTTGTAAATATTTCAGTGTTTATTCACATCTTCTTCATAATATTTTCAGAGACTTGGCTTGCTTTGCAAAAGAGAGTTTATGTACAATAAAACAAAACTTAAAGGAAACTAGTAATAAAAAAAGCAAAACTGTAATAATTTAATAAAAGTTACCATTCTCCCTCCAAGAAATACGGTACAATTTAGAAATTTCACATAATAAATTTTTTGTTCTTCCATTAGTTCATAAGATAGCATGTGTATTACATCCGACCATTACTACAGATAAAAAACAGACAATTTTGTTTTTATGTTAAGGAGAGATGTAAGAAAAATATATATCAAAGATGCTGTTTGTTTTTAGTGAAAAAAAAAAAGAAAACATACATAATAATAATAAAAAAATGAATGAAAAAAAGATAATACTCTCAAGTTTTTAACATCTGCTTCAGTGAAATGGGAAACCTAGTAAATTTTGAAAACATTAATTTGTGTCCTCTTACTTAATGATTTGCTTTTTTAATGATTGTTTTTACAATATTTGCTTAAAGTAGATAAGCTCAAATATATAACAACTCAATAAAGAAATTTTCACATATAATCATGAAACTTGCAAGGCACTTATTCGATCATTAACTTAATTATGGTTCATTTGAAAATTCAGAGAGGAAAAATTGTAAGTTTTCATGGGTACTACAAGTTAAGGCTAAATTTTTAAAAGCAAGGAAATAAAATAGTATAAATAAATATTAGTCAAAATTTAACACGAGTAACAAGGTTCCATCTAAGAAAAACTATACAACTCTACAAGTAATTGTACTTTGTAAAGATCAACTCAATTGCAGTAAGTATGTAGCTGTTTGTAAGATATATTTACTCACCATTCCACCACAGTGAGGTAACATATATATATGCGGCAGTTTAAGAAAAAAGACCTGAGGAGTGAGAACATCACAATGATGCCTTCACAAAACTTCAAAGTCAGCATAACTTTGCTCAGTTAAGTGACAAACTTCTCCACATTAATCCTATATATATATATATATATATATATATATATATATATATATAAAATAGCTAACCTAGAGAGCCAATGATCCCTCAGGGAAAGTTGGCCCCCTAAGTTAGCTATTTACTTGCTCTACTTGCGTATTGAGCGCTTTTTGTTTTAGGTTACTCATCTCCAGTTTTTTCTTTGGGCTACGTACTTTGACTGATGTTCAAGTGCTTAGCTCATTCTTTTTTTATTATCATTTTTACTTTCCGCGTATGTACTCAGAGGGTTTTCCGAAACGAGTATAACAACACATTTACATTTATATATATATATATATATATATGTCAGATTAAATAAATTGCAAACATTGCGTATGCTTATTTTTAATAAAATTCATTCATACCCATGGATAATCTTTCGTGTATTATAATTGAAGCATGTCAGAAATGAGCTGTAACATTGACAAATGTTATTATCATTCATTTCTCAATATACCCAAGTCCTTTCAATCTCTTTCTGAGATCATCTTCAGGGGTGTGAGTTATGGTCACAAAAAATAACCACAAAACTGTGTTGCTAAAAATTACTTTAAACCTTTTTCTGCTTCAAATATAACTGTTTAAGAATCTTTATTTGTGTGCCATTTTTAACATTGAGTGACTGAGTGAATGGAATATATAAATTTTCCTTTTTTCCTATCTTGGTTACACTGTTGTCTCAAAAAGCATTTTTATTTTGCGGTGATTGGTGTTTTTAAGAATATTTTATGTACATACTCTTACAATAAGTCAAAGGTCGTAGCCAACACCATTGTAAAAATTTAGACTTGATTGTTTTATATTGAAAATGGCAAACAAATGAAAATAATTCCCCAATTTAATTCTTCTAACAACAAATTAATTTTATAATTACTTCTGATTTTTTCTTTCATTGCATTTTTAATTTCATTCTATTTGTATGCTGTTTTTAACATGGAATGTGCAAGAATGTGAATAGAACCTGGATCACATTCTAAAGTTTTACACCCTTCAATGCTCAGTGGTAAAAACAATGCATCAACTAAATGTTAGAAGCAGTTCCATTAGGGGATCGTTTACTATAAGCTTGAATGACGCCATGATCACCGCACCCACCAGAAACTCTGAAAATAATAATACATTTTTTCAAATTTTTCATGATAATCTGAAAGTTTACGCCTAATCAATATCAATTCATTAAAAAAAAAAGAAACAAAAAGTTAGTGCTCTAAGTCGACCAGAACCAGTTTTTAACCAATTTTGAGAATGATTAACACTTACACTCAGTCTGAGAATTATCGTTCTTTTGCAGGCCCTAGTCTTATTCATTACAGTGGGTAACCAACGCCATTGAAATATTATTTTGTAAAATAATACATGAGAGACTTCAAGGAATTTAAAAAAAAGATTAAAAAGACATTTTACTAAAATGTCTTTTTAATCTTTTTTTAAATTCCTTGAAGTCTCTCATGTATTCTTTGTGACAATTATTACAGGCGATGGAGTAAACTCCGCCTTCAGGTTTTTTAGCTTATTATTTCACTTAGTATTGACTAAGTCACTTTTATTGTTTTGTATGTAGTAGTAACAATTTTTATATCAAATTTAGATAGATTCTTTTCAATTGTAGATGTGATAGTGGGCAGGATTATTGGGTTTCTCAGGAGTGGCCATGTTTTTGTTTTGGAATATTTTATAGGCCATTAGTTTTGTATTGAATATAAAATAATTAGGGTACTGGAGAAGTTTGAAAGTATTTTCAATGTATTTCTCCTGTTCATGTAAATAATCTGGTCTGTATATTTTAAATGCTCTTAGGTAGAATCTAATGATTATACTGGATTTTATTTTGTTGTTATGATGAGAACAGAAATTTATAAGGTTCTTATTCTTGTTTGATTTCTGGTGAACAGCAAGTTTTAGACTGCTGAAAAAGAATAGTTTTTCCTCCTTTATCTATCTATCTATCTATCTATATATATATATATATATATATATATATATATATAAATTGCAAACATTGTGTCTGCTTATTTTTAATAAAATTCGTTCATATTCACGGATAATCTTTCATGTATTATAATTGAAAGATGTGAAAAATGAGCTGTAACTTTGACAAATAATTTTATTATTCATTTCTCAATATTCCCAAGTACTTTCAATCTTCTTCCGAGATCATCTTCAAGGGTGTGTGAGTTGTGGTAACAAAAAGTAACTGCAAAACTGTATTGCTAAAAATGACTGTAAATTTTCTTCTTGCTTCAAATATAACAGTTAACAAATTGCTTTCAGTTATAATACACAAAAGATTATCTGTGAGTATGAACAGATTTTTTTTTAAATAAGCAGACACAATGTTTGCATTTTATTTAATCTGACATGTCTAAAAGAAAATTTGCTCCCGAAATACACAAATATATATACATTACACTACATATTTTCTGTTATACCTAAAATAGCTTGCATCCTCAAAAACGGCTGAAAGTATAGCTGAATGCGCTTGTATAAACAAAACATTCAGACCATTTTTTATATAATTTATGTCCTCATAAGAAAAAACTTAAGATCACATAAAAAATTACATAAAAAACTTAACCATTACACCTTGTCTGTCATTTTTAATGAAACCTGCATACATATATCAGATTTTGTGAAATCAATGTTTTTACAATTAAATTAACATTAACCAGACAATACTGGAAAAAATTTATATTGTATATAATAAATATATTATGGAATTTCACCTAATATTATCTGTTTTTATTACAAATATTTACAAAAAGCTTATTTGTTGGTATGAGATTTTGTTATGCAACTTCAGGATTATTTGTTATAAATAAATCTGTGTAACAGTATAGTTACTGATGTTTTTTAGATTTCAGATATAAAATATTGTCACTGATCAAGATAAGAACATCTGGAAAGAGATACAAAATATTGTTAAATTATTGATGGGAACACAACTTCAGAAAAAGTGAAAAGCTTGAGCAAAGATCCTAAAACAATATAAAACATAATTTGAAAAAAATAAAAAATAAAAGTGAAAAGTAAGAACAAAAAAACTTGGCTGTAAGAATTCTACAAAAGAAAATCTGAGAAATTTTTAAAGTCTATTAACCAAGAAAAGTGGGTTCACTAATCAATCTATCTAAATCAAAACTTATTTATAAATGGAACTTTGTCTGTGTGTGTGTGTGTGTGTGTGTGTGTGTGTGTGTGTGTGTCCGTTACCTATAGACTCCGAAATGGCTGAACCGATTTTCTTGAAAATTTACACAGTTGTACTATAAGTTATAGAAGGAGTGGTCCGATTTTAATCAAATTTGATACACTCATCAACAAAGACATAATAAACAATATTCAGAAGTTTCAAGGTTGCAGTTCTTACAATAGTGCAGAAAATCGATAATATATATATAAAAGGCAAGTTATTTGTGTGTGTGTGTCTGTTTATCTGCCTGTATGTCTGTATTTTTTTCAGCCCTTTTATTTTAGTTTTTGCTTCATGTTTGGCTCTAAGTAGGTATAATCTTAGTCTCAGCCATGATACTATTTACTCAGAGAACTTATTTAGCCTTCAAAATTCAGTTTACGACGAAAAAAACTTATTTGATATCGATACCAGGAAATCAAAATTTGACTTACATCCATTCATTTTTCTTTCAGTCTACGGTTTTGCTTTAACTGAAAACAACTATTGCTTTTTAGTCTTTCATGCCAATGTCCAAAGAGTCTGAGCTCCAGGACCATGGATTAGTTTTAAAGCTTTCATTACACCCAAGCAATGCCGGGCTATATTGCTAGTAAGGGAGTATTTGAAGGACCTAGTGTGGTAAATATGAGCAGAAAGAAAAAATGCAAGCATATTAAAAACTTTGGCTAAAAACATGAAAGAAAACAAACTGCTACCTTTAAATAAACATCACAAAATCAAACATGTAAATAGTGTGAAGAAATTTATAAAAATTGATTTGTCAACAATAAATTTTAGTGATGTATGAAAAACTACATTGGTTGAATCTGATGGTATAGTAGAAGTTTGGTCCTTCATGTATATCGCCAACCAACATGAGTTTGAAGAGGACAGTTAGATGGAGTGAAGGTTTAGAGCTAATAGTTAGATGGAGTAAAGTTTTGTATACCAGAAAGCTATGGGTCCCTTCAAAGATAAATGCAGAGAATTATTGTTAGACATTCTTTATATCGCAAGCAACAAAGAAGTTTAGAATTAAACAGAAGGATTGTTCACATTCTGGAAAGTTGATTATTGCCCAGCTTGCCCCAAAAGATTTCAATTAATGAAATGAGAGTCAGTCTCCCTGTTATAAATTCAATAGAAAATTTGTCATCCATCATAAAAAAAAATATGCATTGAGAATGGAATGTTCAAGCTAAGATGTATGAAATGCAATAAAAAATATTGTGACTAGCATTAAAATCAAAAGAAAAGTTAAGAAAAATCCTTGCCTTCAGATCATCTTTGGTGTTACAAGGAGTTTTGTTGGTCTCTCGCTTAACTGTGCCCCGTGCATAATAATCAAAGGGGTTGCAGTCTGGGGAGTTTGGTTGCCAGATGTAAGGGGTGATGTAGTTGCAGAAATTATCTAACAGCTGTGACTGGTGCAGAGTCTTGTTGCCAGATGTAGGGTCTTCCAGCAGCCACCCTCTTGACCCAGAGCAGCATTACCTTCTCAAGACACTTCATGCAGGCCACCATGTCGAGTTTGAGGCCCTCATAAATTTGGGAGTTCTTTTCTTATCAAAACAATCAGAGCTTCCAAATTTCTGGCACAATGAATTGCATTGCAGTACTCTTTTTCTCACAGATTGTGCCCAGCTGACCCCACTATACTGTGCAGCTGATAAAATTAACAAGTAACATGCATGCGTGAAATTTGAAAATATAAAACGGCACCAATTTATCCATCACACATGTTCATGTGATTTATATATTTGTATTTATCTATGAATAAATTTTTTTTTACATTGAACTTTTTTACATAAAATACTGAAAATCACCGAAAGCATTATTATCAATATTCTTAAAAAGGTTACGATAGGTGTAAACTAATACAGATCTGATAAATTGTACGCATAAAGAAAGTATAGCCTGAGATTTTAGCAATTTATAGAAAAATTTTTTTCATATCAAGTTCTGACATTATGAAAAATATTTCCGACATTTACTATTTGCTAACAATATTATAATCAATCATTGAATGATAAGAAATTGAAAGTCTTAATAAAATCCTAAACATGGAAGATGAAGAACAGTCCAGGAATATAACCACTTCGGTAAGATACTTAAATATGCTTAAAACTTAATGTATAAAATAAATGGATAATACCAGCCATAAAATATGTGTTAACAAAATCACTTGAAATAGATAACAATAAACATAGATAGATAGATAGATAGATAGATAGATAGATAGATATGAACAGACTGGGATAGATAGATAGATAGATAGATAGATAGATAGATAGATATGGACAGACTGGGATAGATAGATAGATAGATAGATAGATAGATATGAACAGACTGAGATAGATAGATAGATAGATAGATAGATAGATAGATAGATAGATAGATAGATAGATGTCGATATTAGAGATAGATAAAAACAGATTTTATTAGAATTGGAGAAATCATTAGAAAAAGCTCAAAAGTAGATCAGATTCAGTTGCATAGATAAATAGGTATTTTATTCTGTGATGATTTGAAGAGTGGGGAGAAAAATCCTTCAGCTCAAACCACCTGGGAGGGTAAACAAAAACTGAAATGTCATTCCAACTACTCCATAATTAATTTGCCCAAATTATTTTTATCAACCCAATTCCCATCCACCCACTTCTATGACCCCCTGCTGTCACTCAACAATTTACCCAACCCTCATTGAGTAAACCAAGCACCAGTCATATCCCTTCCCAACTGATACCGCCCAGTGATATTGAAGCATTGAACGATGACTGTCAGACGATTCACATGTTTATTGGAGAAAAAGTCTTCTTTTTGGACAAACAAAATTGTGTTTGGATTGAATTTTTGATAAGATTCACTTCAATTTATTTATTCATCAAAACTGATTTTATTTTCATTTCTTCCTTTTTTTTGTCAAATATTTCAATCTTGTAACGTTAACTTGTTGCTCCTTGATTAGCTGAATTTCAAAGAAACATACACTTTCCTCTGTGGAATTGGTTCTTGAGAGAAATAGGTGTGTCCTCACATAATTACTTACATAAATGCAAAGATATAGAAAAATAAATATAAATATATGTGTGTGTGTGTGTGTGTGTGTGTGTGTGTGTGTGTGTGTGTGTGTGTGCACAGTAGTGTGCATGTATTTATACACATATATGCAGGCACAGACTCACAAAGAGGTGCTGAAAAGATATTAACAGACCAAAATGGGATTCTACCAAAAATTATTGTTACATCAATTAATAGTATTTTTGAAAATTTGTTAGCAAAGAACTTTTCAGCATCCTGTGTGTGTGAAATATATATATATATATATATATATATATATATATATAAGTACGTGAATTAATAAATATACATATGGGTATACACTTAAGTACATTCACTTATATAAAAATATTATTTAGCTGTTAATGAAATAGTGCTCAAGGTAGTTCAACAGAGCTATTAATGAGATATTAGTAAATATACATATTATCCTATGTCAGTAACACAACTCAGAGTTTCCTGCACAATGCAGTCATCAGGTGTATATTACAAACTGACTGTTTAAGAAATTTGAATTTAAGTTCACACAATGTTAGTGGAAGTTAAATCTTACAATGTTAAGGTACTATTTTTTAATTTATAAAATTAAAGATTACATGAAGATAAAAAACTTAAAATTGAAAAATTAATTTAAAAATTTTGATAAATTAAATTCGGGGACATGTATTCAAAAAGGGTACTTCATAATTATTATTAATAATAAATATTTGTGGGGAAAAGAAAGAAAGGAAGAAAACAAGGGAATGAGAAAGAAAGAAACAAATGCATAGGGGAATCTATGTTAATCTGGGTCTAAATATTTGAGTAAGTATTTTTTTCTATGGCAGCATATGGTCATCAATTCACTATTTTTGTTTAGCAAATTAGAATTATTTATTTGATTTAATATTCTAAAATATATATATGTATATTTTTCTAAAATATGTATATACATATATATATATTTCTTATAAATTATACTTTAGAACATGTCCAAACTATGATCTACTATAAAAGTGTACATTTTGTTATGACATTGAAAGAACAATGTCTCATCAGATAGTAAACATTATTTTTGAAAAGAGATAGAAATTCACTTCCTTTTATTGGCAAAATTTTTTCTTTGCGGTAAAGGGGATACGTAAGATGAGAAACCAGTAGGGGGAATCAAAAAAAGGGGACAGGAAACAGAGGAAATAAAAACAAAAGAGGAGAACAAGAGAGAATGCACAAAAGAGACATGAGGAAAGCCAGTTTGAGGAGAAATAGACCAAGTTTATGTAGGTAGTAAAGTATAGGTAGATACAAACATCAGTGGCCCGGCATCTGGGCTTAACAAAGAGGAAGAAGTAAGAAAATGCACAGAGGGGGAAGAAAGTGAGAAAAAGTGGAATAGTATACAGGGGGAAGAAGAAAGCGGTGGGGAAGACAATGTAAGCGGCAAAGAAATTGGAATTTTAAAACTTTGGCTGGAATGGATATAAAAGCATTTGTTGTAGTGAAGTATAAAACTAAAACCATTAGCATTTTTTGAAAATCATTAGTGCTAATATAAAAAAAAAAGTATTGTTATAAGGAAATAATTGCAATGTGCAAAACATTAATTTAAAAGAGTGCTCAATATAAAAATAGAGCAATTATTCTTTAGAACATGTACAAACTACTACAAAATTGTACATTTTGTTTCAATATTGAAAGAACAATGTCTCATCCGGTAGTTAATAATGATGGTAATAAATGTATTTTTGAAAAAAAAATTTTGAAAGACACAACTTTCTTTTATTTTTTGAAATTTTTTTGTACAAGGTAAGAAGATATTAAAAAAGTGGGGAAAAAAAGAAAGAGGGCAAAAAAGATGAGAAAACAAAATGAGAAATCAAGAAATGAAAAAGAAAGAGGAAAGAGAAAGACATAGAGAAAACAAAAAGCAAAGAGGAAAATAAGAGAGAAAGAACTGAAAGGAAAGAACCAATGGAAATGGCTAAGAGAGAGAAATTTTAAATTGAGGCAAGTAAATTGTAGATAGATATAGATATTGTTACATGGTATCTGGCTCAGATATTTTTGCATTAAAAAAAGCAGAAAGCGAAGAGGAGAACAAAGAAGGAAAAGTGAGAAAATGCACAGAGGGAAGAAAGGGGAGAGACAACAGAAACGGCTAAGAAATAGAAATTTCAAACTTTGGCCGAAAGTGATTTGCAGACAGATACAGACATTTGTTATAATTTCAAACTAAATCTTTTGGCATTTGTTTTTAAAAATGATGAGAACACATACACAAACAGAGGAATTAATGATAAAACGTAAATTAGAGGATACTTAAAACATAACTAAATTTAAAAAGTAACGTTTATTACTATCATTATAAACTACCTGATGAGACATTGTTCTTCCAATGTCAAAACAAAATGTACAATTTTGCTGTAGTTTGTAGTTTGTACATGTTCTAAAATATAATTTATAATAAATACTGGCGTATGTTTACATTGTATATCAAGCTCTAAAAGTCTGCCTTCTTCTACTGAGTGCCCATAGGTCAGAGTTAGAATCGTCAACTGATGTCAATTCAGTCGAGTTTCAATCTTAGTTAAAAGCAATCAAATGTCTAGCCGTACTGATGAGCCATGATACAGCAAAACAGATCTGTCTGCGGATGAATATATATATATATATATATATATATATAGTCATCTGCATACAGGCCAGTTTTGCTGTATCACAGCTCATCAGTGTCATTAAAATACTGGTTGCTTCAAGCTGGGATTGAAACTTGACTGATTTGTCATCAGTTGGGGATTTTACACCTAAGTACAGCAGGGGAAGGCAGATTTTATACAGTATTATTTACAGAATATAAGCAAACACCAGGTAGCCCAGAGTGTTCAATTCATAGCTGAAGAATGTTGCATAAAGCAGTAAGTGGCTACTGTTTACAAAATCTACTCTTCTCCAGATATATATATATATATATATATATATATATAATTATTATGTATGCAGATAACTATTCATGATCTCATCCATCGATTGTGACCAAAACTAAGTAATTATGTATATATATATATATATATATATATGAGTGTGTAATTAGTTTTGGGTTATAATCAAATTAGAATGGGTATTCAGTTGTCTTAAAAAGTGTTCAAAACATTTATATTGTAGAACTTTTGTTGATTTATAACAATTGTTATAATAACTATTATAAATCACCTGAAGATACCGAAAGGTTG